>JAQZBX010053702.1:0-18819 GCA_029593785.1 Cabassous unicinctus | reverse complement strand
ATTGAACAGTTACTATGTGCTAGGAACTCTTCAGAATTTTCTTCATTTTTTCACATTTAATATTTCCAACAAGCATAGGTAGGTTCTAGGATTTCCCCCATTTTCTAAATAAAAACTTCAAAGAAAGAACTAAGGTAAGAAACAAAAAGGTTAAATAATTTTTCTAAGATCAAACACCATGAAGGTGGCTGAGGGAGAATTCAAACTTAGAAATCAAGAGAGAACATGAAAGTGAGAAATAGGGAAGAAGAGAAAGAGGGGAAGGAAAGAGGGAAGAACAGGGTAGGAGAATAAAAGATAGCAGAGGTAAAAAGGGGAGGGAGAAACAAGGGAGAGAGAAATCCAGATAAACAGAAATAGAACAAAAGGAAAAAAAAGGGAAAGAAAGTTAATATGCATTGAGCCATACCATATACCAAACACTATGTCAAAATGTGGCACAATCTCTGAGAGCAAAGATGGAATACCTTCTGTAATAACTGACAACATAATTTTTCACTGGGAGGCACTTAATATATATTCCACATAATATTTATAATGCATAGTTCTAATTAGACACAAAATAAGAAAGATGTGAAAGAGGATGAGAGAAATAGAGAATGAATGATGGACATCAAAGATTAAAGCAGGTCACTAAATCTTCTATTTCATTCCCCCAAAATACAGCAGGTGAAAATCTCCTTTACTAGAAAGGAATCAAACAAGTCATGCTGCCCCCTACCTGTCTCTTCTGTACTGGCACCTTCACAGTCTGTAGCAACTACTTTTGAAACTGTCACCAAAGAGGCAATTGCCCCAGAAGCTATGGCCACAATTTGCAATGGCAGCCACAGTGATTTCATCCTCTTGGGCTTTTCTGACAAGCCGTATTTGGAGAAGATAGTTTTTTGGGTCATTCTGATCTTTTATTGCTTGACTCTTGCAGGAAATATGGTCATCATTCTTGTCTCCTCCAAGGATCCAAAACTGCACATCCTTATGTATTTCTTTCTTTCCAATCTTTCCATGCTAGATCTCTGTTTCACCAGCAGCTGTGTCCCACAGATGTTGCTTAATCTCTGGGGTCCTGAGAAGACCATCAGCTACACTGGCTGTGCCATTCAACTCTATGTATTCATGTGGCTTGGGGCCACTGAATGTGTCCTTCTGGTGGTCATGGCTGTGGACTGCTATGTGGCAGTGTGTCATCCTCTGCAATATACTACTATCATGTGCCCAAAACTTTGTCTGCAGCTGGCCATCCTGGCTTGGGGAATTGGCCTGCTTCAGTCCCTGATCCAGTCTCCTGCCACACTCCAGCTACCTTTCTGCTCCAACCGGAGGGTGGATGACATTGTCTGTGAAGTCCCAGCCCTGGCTCAGCTCTCAAGTGTAGACACCACCTACAATGAGGTCCAGATGTCCATAGCCAGTGCTGTTCTCCTGGTGGTGCCCTTTGTCATCATCCTCTCCTCTTATGGTGTTATTGGGAAGGCTGTGCTGTGCATAAAGTCAACTGCAGGGAGGAAGAAAGCACTTGGCACATGCACTTCTCACCTTCTCATGGTCTCCCTTTTCTATGGCACTGTCACTGCTGTCTACCTTCAGCCCAAGAACCCCTACGCACATGAGCGTGGCAAGTTTCTCACACTTTTCTACACTGTGGTAACCCCTACTCTTAAACCTCTCATCTACACTCTAAGGAATAAAGAGGTAAAAGGAGCACTGATTAGATTAGGGAAGAGGACCTGGAATGCCCAGAGTAACTAAGGAGGTTGAAAAACAGAGGTCATTGTTCAACCTGTGAAGACAGTACAACTTCATCACCAAAACCCAGAGATACACTGCCTAACACTGAAATAGGAGAAAAAGAGGCACAATTTATCCAAGCTGAGATCTGAGTTCTATTCATCAATCACTGATCAGGCCCTTAATTTTATCATGGTGCTGGTTTATGCATATTATGGTATAGAAATTAATATATTTACTAGTCATTGTCTTACAGAACACACCATACAGTGGGATTGGAGGAACAAAAGAAATACAAAGTTGCAAAATAAAGACCAAGTAAGATATGTCATGCCCTTGTATTTCTTTCTCTCTTCTTTGCTCTATTTCTCTCCAAGTTTAACCAGTGCTTTCATCCAAAAGTCCAGTGCCCACAAGGTTCCTAATGTTCAGAGAAAGAGATTTTTTCAAGAAACTCATCTATAATCTCACATTCTACTCTGGTGGAACTTGGCTCTAAGTTACTCTTCCTCCTTGCCTCAGTAGGACCATTATTGCTGTGGACATGCCCGGCACCACCCCATGCAAAAGGGTTGGCTAAGCAGAAGCCCACACTTCCTGCTCCCTATCCTGCTGCCAACTAGGATCCTGGGTCCATGTTTACTAGCTTGAGCTACAATGTTCTGGGCCCTAATCATGTGAACTGTGTTTTGTTTTCCTCTTCATTCTGGGTTCCCATCAACATGAAACCAATTTCTTTTACTAGATCCAATTATCCTTTTTGATATTTGTTGGTTTCCTAATTTGCTCCTTTGTTTACTGAATGCTGGGGACATGTGGTAGGTAAGACATACAGAATCATCTCCATTATGGAGCTTAGGGGAAAATGGGGGAGAGAGATATTAACTACATTATTTATTATCATAGTGGAGCAAGACTTCTTGGCAAACACTGCCTAGGGCTTTTTGACATCATCCACCAAATACTTATTATTGCTTGTAAGTGTTCATTGCTTCAGTTTTGTTTCACTAAAATCATAAATATTAATTGTTGACTCCTCTGGATTGCTGATTGTTACAGTATGAACAATCCTCAGTTGTCTCCCAGCCAGAGCTCCCTGTTTCATGTATAGATGGATCTAAGGTAAGGCTTTGTGCTCACTCCATTCTTTTCCTGTTTGGATGTAGTTGTACCACTTGTTTCCAATTTGGAGGGTACATATCAAAATTTTCTAAGTTTGAATTTTTGTTTGAAAACCAAAAAAATATTAAATAACTCAAAACAACACTAAAATGGTCAAAAATAAAAATAGCACAACCACTAGGATGGTTTAACACAATATACCACTGCCTATAAAATATCAATGTCTGTAAAATCATTTTCTTATCCTTCTGCTGAGATACAAGGAATAGAGGGAGTTTTAAGAAGAAAACTAGAAGAACTAAAGGTAGTTTTGTAGCACTTTTTATTTTAAAGATTGATTTTATTTATTTATCCCGGCTCCCCTTGTTGTTTGTGGTAACTCTCTGCTCTCTGTGTCTATTTGCTGTGTGCTCTCTGTGTCTGCTTGTCTCCTCAACAGGAACTGAACCTGGGACCTCCCATGTGGAAAAGAGGTGCTCAATCACCCAAGCCACCTCAGTTCCTTAGTCTGATGTGTCTCTCATTGCCTTTCCTCTTTGTGTCTCTTTTGTTGCATCATCTTGTTAGTTCAGCTCACCATGCCTGCCCATCGTGTGAGCTTGCCTTCTCCAAGAGACACCAGGAACTGAACCTGGGATCTCTCATGTGGTAGGCAGAAGGCCAATCTTTTGAGAAACATCTGCCTCTCTGTAGCACTTTTCTTAACATTAGAAAGCTGGAGACCCTCTGAGGTATGCCTGGGTCCAGAGTTGGCCATGGTAACAAGTATCTGAGGTTGAGAGGTGCCAACTACCCTGGAGCTGAAGCAAGTCTTCTGGAATGACACCAGGGCTTTGGGTATGGAGGAAAAGTACACAAAGAAAAGTGGTTATGATTTCTGCAGAGGACAGAAGCCAAAAGAATACGAGCAGAATTCCTCAGACTTCAGAAGCCACATGATTCACATGTTCTTGTTAAAAATTAAGATTCTTGGCTTTAATGTCCAGAATTTCTGATTTAAAACATCTGTGCCCTGGAATACACATTTTATATAACATTCCAGGTGACATTGATGCAGGTGGTCTGGGACCTTACTGTGGAAAATATCAGTTAAGATAGTTGCTCAGCCATCTGGCATGAGCTTCCAATGAAATAGCATATTTTAAATAAAATAGTAAAAGGGAGAGTGATCTAGAAATAGAGGAAAGTCATTAACTCAATTCTCATATTCTGAGGTATTGAGCATGGAATTATCTTCTCATAACGGAGTTGGGGAGAAAATGGTGTCTTCAGGATAGAGTGTCAAATCAGATACTTCCAGGCATAGAAAATGTTAGGACAATAATTTGAGGATATAGGTGAACTTATTTAATTGCAGAACAGGACATCTCAATGGTACATTGGAAGATTTGGGGAAGGTAAGGGCAGGTGTACATGGAAAAGACAGGGATTCCATTTTGGATATAGCAATGTGGATAAATGTAGACCAAGATATGTTTATATTTTGGGAACTAACTGAAGAAAATGGTGAAGAAAGGCACTGTGGACTTAGATCTGTGTTTATTTGTCAACATTCATTTTTATATTTTAATCAAAATGTTTATTGAATGTAACTAAGATTCAAGCACTGTTATACAACATGAACCAGTCAGAAAAGGTCACTTCCTTCGTAGACATCCTAGATAATAGCCAATATTTCCTTAGTTAAATGGCTTTCCAGGAAACTGTGGACTATGATGTGGGCCCAGGAATTGTGTTCCTTAGACATTTCTAGAATGGGGAATGGCAAGCACTGGAAGATATCATCATCATCTGGTTCATGTGTCTTGTGTGATGTACAGTCACACAACTTTCAAGTTGCCATGATAAATTCTGAGCTTATATTAGCCTTCAAGCCATCTGTGAAACTTAATGGAGGACTCTGTATCTACCATAGGGAAGAATGTTCATGTTTTTGCAAAGTCCAGTTGTGAGGTGCTTTAGACAGCACAGGTAAGCCTCGAGGTCTGTCATGGGTCTGGCTGTGTGCACCTGAGACTTGGCAGCTCACTGGAGCCAACTTGCCATCATCCCCAAATGGAAAAGGATGTCACCCTTCAATTGTATACTCTGAATGGTATGGAAGCAAAATTTCCTAACTGACACATTCTCCACCAGTCTAAAACCCACTTTCTATGTATGTCTGTGTATGTCTGAGTGTGTTTGTCTGTTTGAATTTTTGAGTGTAGCTATGGCTGAAATTTAAGAGGTAAAACTCTAAAACTCTTAGAAAAAATCTTAGGACCACATCTTCGTGGCCTTGAATTTGGCTACCACTTCTTAAATATGACACCAAACACACAGTGAAAAAAAGAAAAATGGATAAATAGAACTAATTAAAATAAATTTAAAAACATTGTACATCAAAGGATACTCTCAAGAGTGAAAAGGCAACTTTCAGAATGGGAGAAAAATATTAGCAAATCATATAAAAGGGTTTATTATTTAGAATATAAAAAAAGAACTCTTACAATTCAACATTAAAAGGACAACCCAATTAGGAAAAATATGCAAATGTACACTATGGACCATAGTTAGTGGTAATAGTCTTTTATTGTCTTATAATCTGTAAAAAGTGTTCCACAACAGTGTGGTGTGTTTGTGAAGTCGTGTTGTGTGGTACATGATTGTTTTGTGATCACAAATTTTTTAATTAAAATATTTTTAAAAAGACAACCCAATTAAAAAATGAGCAAAAGATTTGAATAGACATTATTCCAAAGAAGATATACAAATGTCCAAGATGCATTTGAAAAAATACTCAAAACCATTAGCCATAACCAGCTTGCAATCTGAATATACCATTAGGCATTCTCTGACTTGCAATCTGAACAAGCACAAGAGAGGGATAATTACAGAGAGGACAGCAATCGCCATACCTTGCTTCACATCTCCCTTCTCTCAATTCTCTTTTTCTTCATTGTTTGGCTGTTTTGTTCACACCTCCCTAATAAAACATCAGTACTTTCATTCTGGCCTCAGGCTCTACCTTTTAGAGAATCTTGGTGTTGGCCACAAGGTTCAACAGGAAACATTGTCTGAACAAGACTGTAACTAATAAAAACCTCACCTTCCTTTCAACCCCTCCCTCATTCACTGCTGTTAAATCCTGCTTTCTGATTTAGCAGCCCCCTCCAGAAACAATCCATTCTGAATATGTGTCTGCTCTGGGTGGTAGCTTTTTAGTGTTGGATTAGAAGGTTATATTTTCAGACACTCTGGGTTGAAAATAGAACTTCTGAGCCTTCCCAAATATTTAAAATGGCAAACACTACCTCGAGTATATTTTTATTTACACAGAAATGTTTTTAAATATATAAAAGAACAGGCATAGAAGAAATAGCATAAAGTATTTTCCTTGTATAAGTCTTGTGCTGTGTTTGGGTCAAAAAGGGACACAAGGATTTTTACCAGAGCGAACAGAGTGAAGGAAGAATTTCTATCAGGAAGGAAATCAGGAGAACATTCATCGCTGAATTCAACAATCATTGGTTAAGACAGAGGAGACCAGAGCTGGGGAAAAGATAGCTGGGGACACCATGGTCTGTTGGCACCATCTAGTGTTTGAGTAAAGTCAAAACAAAACAAAACAAATCTTGGAAAATAATGGAGCCAAGATGGGTCAGATTGTGGGTTTTGTGTGGGCGGCATCTTTGGGCTTCAGGACAGAAATAATTGGTTGTCAAAGCAGTTGGGAAAACCCTGGACTATATCACTTTAGGATCACGTCCTTCCCCAGTTCTCCAGATGTCTTACACCACTCTCTGTGGTATTTAGTGGATCCCAGAAAATTATATCCTTAATAGTCCATTCCTGTGGATGTGAACCTTTGGTAGGTGGGGCCTTTTGATTAAATCGCTTCAGTTAAGACCTTTTATTAGACTAGTTCAGTAAGGCATAGCCCAGGGTGGGTCTTAATCCTATCACTGCAGTCCTAAACAGGTTGAATTCAGAGAGACCAACAGAGAGAAAAAACCCAGGAGCTCAGAATGGAACCCACAGAAGCTGAGAGAGAAAGCCACAAGACAAGGACACAGAAATCAATGGAACCCAGGAAAGAGAAAGCCACAGAATGAGCCCCAGATAGCACCAGATCCCATAGGATAAAGGAGAGACCAGCAGGTGCTGCCATGTGCCCTGCCATGTGACAGAAATCCAAGATCACCACAGCCATGTCTTCACAGACAGCACTTAACCTGCTGCCTTGATCAGAATCAGAACTGTAAGCTTATAAGTTAATAAGTCATCACAGTAAAAGTCAACCCACTTCTGGTATATTTTCTTTGCAGTCTTTAAAAAACTGAAACACTCTCCCTCAGGAATATGTACTTTACCTTTCTCTCACCCACACCCTCCATCCAGTGCCATCTGTGTCCTACTATCTATGATCAGACCCAGAAGCCAGATCACCAAGCCTCCCTAAACACAGGTGCCAACTTGAAGAGCAGAATGTAATTCAAAATACTGAGCATTTATGGCACATTCACATTTCCTAGATGTTACCTCATGTCTTCACATTTGAGAATATAAAATTAAAATAAAATTTCTTTTACATCACAAAAAAATGTTTTTAATTATATGTTCATTGCACTGAAAAGAGCTCAAAAGGTAATATATAAAAATTAGCTTTTCACTGACCATAAAAAATGAAGCTCTCAAACCATGTATAATAAAACAAAAGGACAGTAACACATTTTATCTAACATATTTGTGAGTTTGTGCCTTTGTGTTTGTGAATATGCTTTGTGTACTAGAAGACTCATTTGTGCTAGTCTCACCCTGACCCAACATTCTAACACTAGTGTGAGAAACCATACTTCAAAGTACAACAATATGTCTTGATTTATAACTGTGGTTCTCAGGTTGGGGCAATTTTGCCACCTGAGAGATGTTTTTGGTTGTCATAACTGGAGGAGGCACTACAGGCATCTACTGGGCAAAGGCATGCAAAACTGCTAAACATTCTACAATACGGAGGACAACCCCCCAACAAAGAATTATCTGGTCCCAAATGTCAACAATCACAATGTTAGGAAACTGATTTATAAAGCACTGTTCTTCATGTTCCACTTGGATCTGAGCACTTCTCTTCACTTTATCAAGGGTGCAAGAAAAATGCACAAACCTTTTGAACAAATTTCCACTAATTTCATTTCCTGGAATTTATCTTGTATGCATAAGCACATTAATTACCAAAAATATCTCCACATCATTGTTTTCATGTGAAAATTTGGAAACAACCTAAATGATCACCAAGAAGAAACCAGTTAAATGATAGTTACATACATTTAACAGAATTATACAAATATGCAGGTACTCATGTGGATGCATGGTCAAAATATGTTTTGAATTAAAACAATTGCTTGTGTGGCAGAGCATTTAATTTGTTTGATATAACAAATCATGTTTTACACAAACTTGTAGAGTCAACATTTGTTTCATTTGGGGAAATATGACTAGGACTACAAGAGATACATATTTAATTTTCACTTTATATTTGAATCCATTTTAATTTTTAATATGTATTATTCAGAATAAGTTGAAATTTTGAAAATAATTTAAAACAATTCATTTTAATTCTCTAGTTAGTTATGACCACAAAACAAATTTGATATCATAAAGAACACACCTTTTTATATCATGCCCAAATAATCCATTTAATAATGAATTGGATGCATGGTGTCTAATGCACAGACTCAGGCTTTGACTCAGGTACTATACAACTTCATAAATTCCCAGCTTCCCAGATTTCTGAACTCACAATATTACAAGCACAAAATTAAGATTAACACCCTACTGCTTCTTTACAACATCTCAAGGAATTTAGTGAGACAAAGTAAATGTTTTTTTTTCTCTTTTTTTAAAATTTGTAAAATGATATATAAATATATATATATGTGCATTTGCTTACATAGATGTTATTTTTATTAAAAATATATTTTAAAGATGCTTAGATTACATAAGTGTTACACAAAAATTACAGGGATTCCCATATTCCCCACCTCCCACACCTCCCATAACATCCCACATAAGCATCTTTCATTAGTGTGGCACATCACCTGCAATAATGTTTTTTTTAAAAAACATTAAATAATTAAAATGATATAAAAAAAGGTTTTACTTTCAGAATATGTTTTTAGTGAAGTGAAAAAAAACGAGTAGAGTTGTGGATAATTACATATATATACATATATATATATATATATTACATATATATATATATATATATATATTTACCACTGAGCCACACCCACTCTGCTGCATATTCTTTTTTGTTCAAATTTTAGTTTGGTTGTGTAGGCTCTACCACTGGTTATATACTATTAAACATACTTTCACACTTATAGTTTGCTCTTAAATTAAATTTATTTTTCATTCTTTCAAAAATGGTTCAGTTCAGAGAAAATGACTAGATCTATTCATTTTTTTAAGTGTCTGGTAATTCTTCATTAAAGCACAGAATTAATGAATATAAATTACTAGGAAAAGTATTGAAAGATTTGGTTCCCTGTATTTTCAGTACATTTCCCCCCAATTTCTAAATGAAAATAGGGCACAGTTTGACTTTCATTTCATTGAATAGTTGGCTTATTTACTTGTATTTCTTTTATATTCTAAAGATGTGAGAAAGGAAAGATGGAAACACACATTGGGAATGTTGAAGTACTAGATTTTGCTTCTATCTATTTCTATCCACCTTTTGGATAGTTCACTCCTACTTTTTTGATAAATTGAAGAATTGTTGTGTTCACCCTTGACATCCTTCTGAATAACTGAGGAAGAAATCCTCAAGGATTGTGAATAAAGAGACCCTTATTTGCTGTTAAAAGTCAAGGGGAAAGCAGGTGTAACTCAGTTGGTTGAGCACCTGCTTCCCATGTATGAGGTTCCAGGTTCAATCTCTGGTACCATCTGAAAAAAAAAAGAGTTTAAAAAGTGGAGAGTTTGTTTAGATCACTGGTTGTGATTGATCCCCTGCTTCCCATGTATGCAGTCTGGGTTCAATCCCTGGTACCTCCTAAAAAAACAAAGAAACAAAAGTCAAGGGAAGAACAAGGGAGAATTTCACTTAAGCAGTTATTTTCAAGAGGAAAGAGTGTGACCCAAGGGATCTCTTTATAAAGTTGAACAGAGTTACAGGTATTTATGATTTCATTTTTCTCCACGTCCCCAGAAATTCTGCCACTTTGAACTTTAACTTCTCACAATGCTCTCTGAAGCTACTAAAAAATTTCAGGCAAATTTCATAGCATTTTACAAAGCAAAATTATTTTTAGCATTCTTTCTCTTAGTGAATAAAGACAATAAATGAACTGACTTTTGTTTGAAATGAATGTGACTCTGTTACAACTCACTCCATGTCTTCTTCCTTCTCAGTTGCCAGACAAGCATCACAGCAGCATTGGGGAATTACCAGATCACCAAGGACTGGCAACCCTTCAGAGTCAGTATCTAATAACCTCATTCTTCAGCATGTGGCCAACTTGTGAAATGTCTGAAATGTCCCTCTGGGGAAGAACCTTGGATCATATTTTACTGAATAGCAGCATCATTTCTTAAAAGGATTATCCTCTCCCACAATTGAGAGGGTCTGGGTCTGGGAATTGATTTAGGTCTGGAAAATGGGAAAGAGGCTATGGAAACTATGTTGATTCAAGTTATGCTTATGACCCCAGATCCAGAAATTTCCCCCTAATATAGCCCAACTAACATCTTAGTAGGATACCTTAATATCTCATTCCCAGGAAACTTATGATACATTGCCTACCACCACAGATCCCTGTATGCCAAAATACCCCAGACTTCTGGCTTAATTGTGGCCATTGCTCTCTTTTGTCTATGATGGCTAAGTGGCCCTTGATATTTAATTTTCTAGGATACCATTATTCTCAATATCACGTATCCAGTTCCACTGTTGCATTTCCCACCATCATCTCTGGACTACAGAAGTCAGATACTAGAGAACATTTTAAGAATACTGATGCTCTCCTCACCAAGTCACTTCTCAATTCCTTAGTGAAGGAAATGCCCTCCAAGTCCTCCATAGTGGCTGCTTAGGACCTGCCAGCACATTGCATTAAATAGATTCCAAAATTCCAACATTTGAGGGAAGTTCCAGCATTTCAACCTCACTTACTGTTTGTTTTTTTAACTTTATTTTTAAAGAAGTTTTAGATTGCAAAAAGTCACACAAAAATATAGGGGATTTCCCCATATACCCCACCCCCTTCCCCTCTCACATTTGCCCTAATAATAACATCTTACATGAATGTGGTACATTTGTTATATTGAAGCTTTACTACTAACCATGGTCTATAGGCTACATTATGTTTACACTTAAACTGCTTTTGCTTTGCAAGATAAAGTGCCACATTTATTGCAGTATTTATGTATTTCTTAACCATTGAAGATGTGCAAAATTGTGTTACTATTTTTAGTGGGTTCCAATCTTCTGTTTAATGTATCACTGATTAAGTTTTTTTAAATTTCTTTTAATTTTTAAAGATGCTTTAGATTACATAAATGTTACATTGAAAATATAGGGGATTCCCATATGCCCCAGCCCCCTCCCCCCTACACTGTCCCACATTAACAACATCTTTCATTAGTGTGGTATATTTGTTACAACTAATGAACACATATTGAAGCATTGTGCTACTAACCTTGGATTATAGCTTACATTATGATTTACACTCTTGCCTGCACAGTTTTATAGGCTATGACAAAATGTATAATGGCCTGTATTTGTCATTTCAATGTCATGCAAGAAAATTCCAATGCCCCAAAAATGCCCCATGTTACACCTATTCTTCTCTCTCCATCCCCTCAGAACCTCACGTGGCCACTGCCTTATATCAATGATAAAATTTCTTCCATTGTTAAAATAATTATGTCTATAATAGAATAATAATGTCTACTTTAGCCCATTGTTCATTCGCCAGTCTTGAGGATTTTGGGATCATGATGCCCACTCTGTTTCACATGGGGCAGATAGATGAGACTATCTTGCTTGCAGTGGCAGACACTCTGTTCCTTGGGATGAGCATTGTCCATCATCATCTCCTTGTTAATTGTCCTGGGTGAGACTTGGAATACTTTTTGAGTTCAAGCTTTAGTTAGTCAATGTAGAAGAATGTCAGGGCTACTTTCAGGTGCTAGAACCAATCCATTGTCTCCTGTGCTCTTGGTGAGAACATCCATGTCAATAAAGTCAGATCACCCACTGCCAAACATGCTCTCAAACTTCTGCTGATATGAATTATGAGGAACTGCATCCTTTATGAAGTCATAGATCATGTATTCATGGAGCAGTATTTATGATTGTGCAATGAAACCTGTGGCTATAATTTCCCCGGATGATTAGTGAAGTTGAGCACATTTTCATATATTTTCATTTGGATATCCTCTTTTGTGAAATGACTTTTCTCTTACATTGTATTTTCTTTTGATCTGTAGGAATTCTTCATATGTTCTGGGCAGCAGTCCTTTCTTTGATATAAACACACAGGCAAACACACATAACTACTCTTGTAATTGATTTTATTTTTGTAATGGATCTTTTGATAAACAGATGCTCTTGATTTTACTACAGTCCATTTGAATCCACTTCTATTATGATTAGCAGTTTTGTGCCTTGTTTAGTAAACCTTTTCTTATTCTAAATTCACCAAGAACACCAATAAAAGGTGAATTGATTTCTCATATATTTGTATCTGTAATCTACTTGAAGTGGATTTTTGTGCATGAGGCCCAGATATTTTTTTTTCTCCTCGGGGATATCCATTTGACATGGAGCCATTTATTGAAAAGACTATCCTTTCTCTAATGTACTGCAGTGTGGGATCGGTCATAAATTGGCTGATGGTATATATATTGTGACCCTCACCCTTGAATATGTTTGTTGGGAATTTAATCATTAGTAGGTAAAGGAGTTTGTTACTATTCCAAGTGTGCTAAGAGTTTTTTCCCCATGAATGAGTGTTGAAATGCATTTTCTGAATCTATTGAGGTGATTATATTATTTCGCACTTTTATGTTGTCAATGTCATGGGTTCACTTAACAACATAATGTGGTATAATGTTAAACCAATCCACTTGGTTGTGATGTATTATCATTTTCTTTATTCCTGGATTTGATTTGTTAATATTTAGTGAGGGACTTTTGCATGTATGTTCATGAGAAATATTGGTATACAAAGATCTTTTCTTGTAACATCCTTGTAAAGTTTTGAATTCAATATAATGCTAACATTTGAAAAGTTAATAAATATGTAACATTTACTTATTACCAAATTACATTGTCTTCAAAGAAGTTTTATGCCACAGCAAGTATACATACAAAATATAGGGGACTCCCATATACCCAACATCCTTCCCCTTTTTCTCCTTCCCTATTACCAATCATTTTACATGTGCATGGTACATTTGTTACAATTGAGGTATAAATATTGAAACATAGCTACCAACCATAGTCAATGGTTTACATTATAGTTTACATTTTAGACCATATACTTTTATAATTTTTTGATGAAATTTAACATAGCCTATATCGAAATTTGCATGATCATGCAGAACACTTCCATTGCCCCCAAATACCCCATCTTCAATCTTCAATCTCTTCTATTCATCCCTCCCCCTCCCCTCAGGGTCCAAATATCATTGAAGGACAAGATTCTTAGATACTTGCAGCAAAGCTGAGGGCTGGACACATTAGTCTGTCCTCCCCTATTAGGAACTGCCCATGCTCTCAAGAGACACACCCTTCCTCTATTTGAGAACACTATGGGCCTCCCCAGCATGGAAGTCCAACTCCTTCCCACTCATTATGTTGGTCCCCCCCTTCTGATACAGCACACTAAGACAAAATAATCATTTGCGCATTCTCTACAGATTGCCACAGGTGTGCCCTGTCCCAAATGCTACCCCCATTCAACACCTTAAACCAGTAATACTTCCTTGTCATATTGCCAATAGAGTTTCCTCAACATTGTAGTTTCACCCATGTACCCACCTATCCCCAGTGTTCACCTATTCCCTCCCCCAACCCTCCTCCCAGCACCTTGAACTGTGCAACCATACTTCCCACACACACCCTGTCAAACTTGCACCACCCAACCCAATAGAATCCAAACACCTCTGTCAAATCCTCTCACTGCACAACTACTCACTTCCAACTTATAGATTTTTTCTTATTACCTGTAAACCTATCTTCCAGAATCTACCTCTCTGAGATGGCTCAATTTGCTTAATGCATATTAAGAGAGGTCATGCAATATTTGTCCTTCAATGCCTGGCTTGCTTCACTCAATATAAGGTCCTAAAGATTCATCCATGTTATCCCGTGGGTTAGTACTGTATATTTTCTTACATCTGAGTAATATTCCGTTGCATGTATATACCACGTTTTGTTTATCCATTCATCTGTTAGTGGGCATTTGGATTGATTCCAACTTTTCATAATAGCGAATATTGCCGCTTGAACGTTGGTGTGCATATCTCTATTCGTGTCCTTGCTTTCAGTTCTTCTGGGTTTATACACAGCAGTGGAATTGCTGGGTCATATGGCAGATCTATATTTAGTTTTTTGATGAACTGCCAAACTGTCCTGCAAAATGGCTGGGCCATTCTACATTCCCACCAGCAGTGGATGAGGGTTCCCATTCCTCCCCATCCTCTCCAACACTTGTATTTCTTTGTTTTTTTAATGGCCACCAGTCTAATGGGTGTAAGATGGTATCTCATTGTAGTTTTGATTTGCATTTCCCTAATAGCTAGTGATGTTGAACATCATTTCATGTACTTTTTAGTCATTTGTATTTCTCCTTTGAGAAGTGTCGGTTCAAATTGCTTGCTCATTTTTTAAATGGGTAGTTTGCCTTTTTATTTTCAGGATATAGGATTTCTTTATATATGCTGGATATTAGGCTCCTATCAGATATATGGTTACCAAATATTTTCTCCCATTAGGTAGGGTGTCTTTTTACTTTCTTGGCAAATTCCTTTGAGTTGCAAAATGTTTTAATTTTGAAGAGGTTCATATAGCTATTTTTTTCTTTCACAGCTCGTGCTTTGGGGGTCAAGTTCATGAAGCCATTTCCTATTACAAGGTCCTGTAGATGCTTCCATGCATTATCTTCCATGGTCTTTATGGCCTTGGCTCTTATATTAAGAACTTTGATCCATCTTGAGTTGATTTTTGAATATGGTGTGAGATGGTGTTCCTCTCTCATTCTTTTGGATATATATATCCAGTTCTCCAGGCACCATTTGTTGAAGAGCCCATTCTCTCCCAGTTGAGTGGGTTTGGTGGCCTTGTCGAATGTCAGAAAACTGTTTATGTGAGGATCTATGCCAGAGCTTTCAATTAGGTTCCATTGGTCAATCTGACTGTCCTTGTGCCAATACCATGCAGTTTTGAACACTGTAGCTTTGTAGCATGCTTAAAGTCAGGTAGTGTGATTCCTCTGATTTCATTTTTCTTTTTCAATATGTTTTTGGTTATTCAGCGTCTCTTGCCCTTCCAAATAAATTTCATAGTTAATTTTCCAATTCAATTAAAAATGCTGCTTTAATTTTTATTAGGATTGCATTAAACCTGTAAATCAGTTTGGGTAGGATAGACATCTTAATGATGTTTATTCTTCCTATCCATGAACATGGGATATTCTTCCATTTATTTAAGTCTTCTTTCTTTTCTTTTAACAATGCTGTGTAGTTTTCTTTGTATAAGTCATTTATATCTTTAGTTAAGATGTTTCCCATGTGTTTGATTTTGTTAGTTACTATTGTAAATGGTATTTTTTTCTTTATTTCTTCATCAGATTGTTTGTTATTGGTGTTCAGAAATGCTACTGTTTTTTGAGCACTAGTCTTATAGCCTGTGACTTCAATGAATTCATTTATAAGCTCTAGACACTTTGTTGTTTATTTCTCAGGGCTTTCTATGTATAGGATCATGTCATTTGCAAAAAGTGAAATTTTTACTTCTTCCTTTCAATTTGGATGCCCTTATATATTTTTCTTGCCTCAGTGCTCAAGCAAGTTCTTTGTAGACAATGTTATATAGGAGCAGTGATAGTGAGCATCCTTGTCTTGTTCCTGATCTTAGAGGGATAGCTTTTAGGATTTCACCATTGAATATGATGTTAGCTGTGGGTTTTTCATATATGCTCTTCATCATGTTCAGAAAGTTCCCTTCTATTCCTATCTTTCAAAGTTTTTTTATCAGGAAAGGGTGCTGTATTTTATCGAATGCTTTTCTGAATCTATTGAGATGAAGTTGTGATTTTTTTCTTTTGATCTGGTTATGTGGTGTATTACATTGATTGATTTTCTTATGCTGAACCATCCTTGCACACCTTCATGAAACCCACTTGGTCATGGTGTAAAATTCATTTGATGTGTTCTTGAATACGTTTAGCTAGTATTTTGTTGAAGATTTTAGCATTGAGGTTAATCAGAGAGATTTGTCTATAATTTTACTTTCTTGTGTCATCTTTGTTTGGGTTTGGTATTAGGGTAATTTTAGCATCATAGAATGAGTGAGGAATTGTTTCTTTCTACTTCTAGTTTTTGAAAGAGATTAAGGAGGATTAGTGTTAGTTCTTTCCAGAATGTTTGGTAAAATTTACCTGTGAAGCTGTCTGGTCCTGCGCTCTTCTTAGTTGGGAGGTTTTTGATTCTATCTCTTTGCTTGTGATTGGTCTATTGAGTTCATCAATTACTTCTTTCATCAATGTAGGCTGCTTGTGTGTTTCTAGAAATTTGTCCATTTCCTCTAAATTATCCTTCTTGTTGGCATATACTTTTTCAAAGTATCCTCTTATGATACTCTTTATTTCTGTGGGGTCAGTGGTGATATGCCCTTCCTCATTTCCTATTTTGTGTATTTGCATCTTCTTTCTTTTTTTCTTTGTTAGTCTCACTAAGAGTTTGTCAATTTTATTGATCTTCTTCAAGAACCAGCTTTTGGTTTTATTTATTTTTCTAGTGATTTCTTATTTTCCATTTCATTTAGTTCTGCTCTAATCTTTGATATTTCCCTCTTTCCACTTCCATTCAGGTTGGTTTATTGTCCTTTCTCTAATTCTGCCAGGTGTGAAGTTATGTCTTCAATTTTTGCTCTTTCTTCTTTTATTGATATAACATTTATGGCTATGAATTTCCCTCTCAGTACAGCATTTGCTTATCCCATATGTTTTGATATGTTGTGTTGTCATTTTCATTTATTTCAAGGTAATTACTGATTTCTTTTGAGATTTCCTCTTTGACCCACTGTTTGTCTAAGATGTGTTGTTTAACTTCCATATCTTTGTGCCTACTCTGTTTCTCTGGCCATTACTGATTTCCAGCTTCATTCCTTTGTGGTCAGAGAAATTATCCTGTATGATTTCAATCTTTCTGAGTTCTTTGAGAATTTTTCTGTGCCTTATAATGTGGTCTATCTTGGAGCATGATCCATGTGCACTTGAGAAGAATGTATATCTCACTGTTTTTGTGTGTAGCGTTCTGTATATGTCTGTGAGGTCCAGGTCCTCTAAGGTATTATTCAGAGTGTTTGTTTCTTTATTGATTCCCTGTTGAGATGTTCTGTTTAATGGTGAAAATGGTGTATTAAAGTCCCCCAGAATAATTGTTGAGGAATCTATTTCTCCACTTAATTTCTGCAGTGTTTTCCTCATGATTTTGAGGTGCCCTGGTTAGGTGCATAAATGTTTATGATTGTTCTTTCTTCTTGAAAGATTACCCCTTTTACTACTATATAGTGTCCATCTTTGTCTCTTACAATAGTTTTGCATTTAAAGTCTAGTTTGTCAGATATTAGTGTAGCTACTCCCTCCCTTTTTGGGTTGTTCTTTGCTTGAAAAATTGTTTTCCATTCTCTTTCAGCCTCCTTGAATCCCTGGGTCTAAGGTGGCTTTCTTGTAGAGAGCATATAGATGGGTCATATTTCCTTATCCATTGAATATATGTTAGCTGTGGGATTTTCATATACACCCTTTATTATGTTGAGAAAGGTTTCTTCTATTCCTATCTTATGAAGTATTTTTGTCAGGAATGAGTGCTGTATTTTGTCAAACATTTTTTTCTACATCTATAGAGATGATCATGTGATTTTTTTCTTTCAATCTGTTTATGCGTTATATTACATTGATTAATTTTCTTATGTTGAACCATTCTTGCACACCAGGGCTGAAACTCACTTGGTCACAGTGAGTAATTTGTTTGATATGTTGAATACAATTAGCAAGGATTTTCTTGAGGATTATACCATCTAGGTTCATTAGAAAGACTGACCTATAGTTTTCCTTTCTCATGGCATCTTTGTTTGGCTTTGGTATAAGGTGATGTTGGTGTCATAGAATGAGATAGGCAATGTTCCCTCCACTTCTATTTTTTGAAAGAGTTTAAGCAGTTTGGTGTTAGTTCTTCTTGGAATGTTCGGTAGAATTCGCCTGTGAAGCTGTCTGATGCAAGGCTCTTAGTTGGGATTTTTTTGATGACTACTTCAATCTTGTTACTTGTGATTGGTTTGGTGGGTTCACCAATTTCTTCTTTCATCAATGTAACCTGTTTGTGTGTTTCTAAGAATTTGCCCATTTCCTCTAAATTATCCATCTTAAAGGCACACAATTTTTCAAAGTATCCTCTTATGATACTCTTTATTTCTGTGGGGTCAATGGTGACATCCTCTTCCTTGTTTCTTATTTGATGTATCTGCACCTTCTGTCTTTTTTTCTTTGTTAGTCTATCTAAGGGTTTATCAATTTTATTAATCTTCTGAAAGAACCAGCTTTTGGATTTTTTAATATTTTCTAGTCTCATAATTTCTTATTTTCAATTTCATTTAGTTTTGCTTTACTCCTGTTATTTTGTTCTTTCTATTAGTTTTGGGGTTAGATTGTTGTTCTTTTTCTAATTCCTGCAATTGTGCATTTAGGTCTTTGATTT
>JAQZBX010053701.1:0-18842 GCA_029593785.1 Cabassous unicinctus | reverse complement strand
GTTGGTAAGAAGGGTTGTTGCATGGGAATTCTATACATGTGCATGATTGTTTTGTAAGTGCACAACTTATATAATAAAAAATATTTTTAATAATATATTTAAATATATATATTTATTATAAAATATATAAAAAAAATATATTTTAAAAAAAGATAATAATGCATATATGGCTGTTATAATCTAGCCACAGAAAAGCAATTTAGAATTGGTACCCCAAAACTCAGTCTTTTAATTTGGGTTTCCTAAATTTGAGAATTTTCCATGAAGGTTCTACATGTGAGTGGACACTTACAATTTAAATTATCCCCTTCTACTCTAGTGACCATTTGGGAGGTAGCTGCCATTATTTTGTTAAGTCTCACAGGAAACTTTGGGTAGAAGGCCCCGTGGCATTCCACCCCCACCCCTCAGTATTAGAGGACTGTCAGTGGTAGAGAGGAATTATACTAATTGCATAAGGGAGACCAGACTGTGGCAACCTCCCAGGAGATATGAGACTGGTGGGTGCTAAACAGCCTGCTGGTAACTGGAACAACCAAAGAATGTGGAGTATTTGGGGAAATGAGTGTTTGGGGAAATGCCTGTAGAATACTTATTATGAAACCCATTCTGCAATTATATTGACCTTGCATTATATAAATCTATGCATTGAAGAAAGTTTACTTTGGATTATACTCTTTTTTTTTTTTTTAAAGATTTATTTATTTTATTTATTTATCCCCCCCTTGCTGCTTGTGTTTGCTGTGTCCATTTGCTGTGCGTTTCTTCTGTGTCTGCTTATCTCCCCCTTGCTGCGAGGTCTTGCCGCATCAGCCCACTGCGCCGCGTGGGCCGGCTCCGGGAAGCGAACCCGGGGCCTCCCATATGGCAAATGGGAGCTCTATCGATTGAGCCACACCCGCTTCCCTGGATTATACTCTTTAAAAGAATGGCATACCAATGGAATTCAAGTTTTAAAATGTTAAAATTAACTATATATTTTAATGTGGTTAAAAGGGGAAATTTTAGCTTGTATACATGTTACTAGAATAAAAATTTTTAAAATAAAACAACATAGGGGGGAGCCGATGTGGCTTAAGAAGTTGAGTGCCTACTTCCCACATGGGAGGTCCTGGGTTCGGTTCCGGTGCCTCCTAAAAAAAACAACAAGCAAACAAACAAAAAACCCAATTCAAGGGAGCTGATATGGCTCAGTGGTTGAGCACCGGCTTCCCACATATGAGGTCCCGGGTTCTATCCCCAGTCCTGGTACCTCAAAAACAAACAAACAAACAAACATAAAAGCAGAGCAGGGTAGCTCAGTGGTTGAGCACCTGTTTTGCATGTAAGAGGTCCTGGGTTCAATCCCAGGTACCGCCTAAAAAAAACAAAAACACAAAAAACAAATAAAGCACAGGCCTGTACAACACCAACAGTGAACCCTAATGTAAACCATGGACTATAGTCAATAGTACAACTATAAAAATGTTTTCCATAAATTATAACAAATGTACTACACTAATGCAAGGTGTTAATAATAAAGTGGTATATGGTATATGTATTTTATGCATGATTTTTCTGTAAATCGACAACTTCTCTAATTAAAAAAACTAAAATACACACAGATGTTAAAATTGATAACATAGGGGTGTACTTTTTAGAATTTAACTTTTGGGGGCATATTTAGTTGTATTCCTATAACTAGAATATTTAATTTGGCTGTTTCCACTCTTGATTTAAATGGAGAGTAGGACAATATGCTTGGAAAACCACTATACTCTATGTAAGAAGGCGTCGCACAGTAGAGCCTCTCCTAGCTTGTGAACTTCAGCAGGATCACTTGACATCTTTCGGGATATTAAAAGGATGTCATTTGTTAAACAGTTTTGTTTTTTTGAGAAGCTGCTCTTTCTTTTTTTCAGCTGCAATATTCCCTGATTTTAAATGACAACACTCACCTCTTTTGGTGCAGGGTGAAAGGACAGCCTGAGGGAATTCAGAAAAAATTCCATACCCTTGAGCTGTTGAGCCACTGAGAATTTAATGAGCCAGGGAGAGAGAAAACTCAATCTTTCTGAAACAACAACTAAAAATATGTTATACTGATTAGTTTTTTATATTAATAAAATAAAATATTTTACTTAGCTAAGGCATACGTAAGAGGAAGATGGCGTGATGGTTATGAGCTGGGGGTTTAGAATTGCCGTCCTGTGTTTTAAATCCTGGTTCTTCCATTTACTTACCTGACGTGGGGCAAGGAATTTAATCTCTCTGATCTTCAGTTTCCTCATTTGTAAAGTGAGGATAGTAATACCTATCTCTCAGAATTGTAAATAGGACTAAATATGATAATCTTAGCACAAAAAATAATCTCAGCAGAATGCACCATAATAGTAATATTGTTATCATGGTCATTTATTTGTACCACATTTATATGTATTTTGGAGACCTGTAGTAATGTATACTTTGCAAAAACACGCTCTTCTGATTCTGTTGTTAAATTTCATCACACTTTATTATAATTATTTCATGTCTGGCTGTGCTCCCTAGACTGAAAGATCCATGAGAACAGGGCTGTCTCTCTCATCCACTCCCAAACACGTGATTAGCACCATGCCTGGCAAGTCTGTGGTGGTACCCACGATACGCTATGAGAGTCCCCCAGGGATGGCAGACCAAGTCAGGGTTTTGGGTGCAAGGAAGACAAAAATAGGTAAAAATAAGTTTTTCCTCTCTCCTTTCCCTTGTGATTACTGTGAAGGTTAGAGGTCTAAAATATGAGTTGAAGTATGAAATGCATTAAAATTAAGGTCACCAAGTGTGGTAGGAAGCCCTGGCTGAGGTCTCCGGGTCATCAAGAGCAGTTCTACGCCTGGCTCGCTCTACCTAAAATGAGACACAGCAACTGTCTGGGCACCAGACACAGCCAGGCAGATGAGAGTAACTTCACCCAATAGTGAAGTGGAGTGTATTTTAGATCCTTAGCTCTTTAGTTTCTTTTCTAGGGAAATTTTAAATAATCTGTGTTTTAATTTCTGTATAGAAATAAATTTTTTCCCTATTACTTGTTTTCTAAATTCACACTCAATTACATAAATTTCTTAAAGCCATACAGGCAGATTTTTTTTTTTTTTAAGGTACCTGGGGTCTTTGAACCTGAGACCTCCGATGTGGGAAACTGGCGCTCAACCGCTGAGCCACATTGGCTTCCCTGAGTTGTATTTTTTTTTTTTTTCAGGAGGCACTGGGAACTGAACCGGGGACCCCCATGTAGGAGGAGGGCACTCAACCACTTGAGCCACTCCCCCAGGCAGCTTTTGATTAGTCCTATCAACCACACTGAATATCTCAGAGGATATCCGAAAATTATGTTTTGATCTGTACAGCGAAGTTCTGTCCTCAGCCTGATGATTGTGGATCTGTCTGGTGTTAAGCACATTCATAACCTTTCAGGATAATGAAGAAACTTTAGTGATCTTAATAGCTCAGAACAGAGGCTGGGTTCCCCCTCCAGGTGGGAGAACTAGGCTTTTTAAAGTCACATCTCCTAGCTTCTGGTCTAGAGCTGAGGATATTGTTAAAAGAAAGACCTGCAGTACATAATCAGAAATTTATGTAATCTTCTGAAGTATTGAAGTCAGCTTCTTAGCATTACCAAAAATGAAGAAAGATTTCTAGGCAGAGACTCTTTCCCAATCAGTGTCAAAGCAGGTGTGTCTCCAGAAAAAATTTGGGTGGATAATATATTGCTTGCTCTCAATCCTGTCTTTCAATAGTACAAGTCAGCTTTTGCCAGATGACATATACTGATAAATGTGAACTGAAGTCACTGTTGAGTAAGTCTGTGATATGTGTCTTTCAAAAGAATGAAGAAACAGTAACAAAACCTTCACATTTGTAAAATTGTTAAAAATTATTGGGGTAGAAAAGACTTCAGCTCTAATTGGGTACTATTAAAGTTTGTCACTGACAGAATTCACAGTGAAATTCAAATGGAAATGATATTTTCCTCTGAATAGTGTCTATTATTAGTGATGTAAAGAAAATTAAAATATGTTAAAAAAACAGAAGTGAGCTAGTTTTTAATATAAGCCAAACTCATGATTGTTAAATCCCTTCAGAAGTTACAGTATGATTTAAAATAATATAAAGATAAAATTCACAACATATGACCTGCCTGGGTAACTTATATTATTTGCAACAGCAGTGTGTCCATGTTTGTATACTTTAAATGAATTCACATAGTACAGAGCTGTGGTTTATGATTTCTATAATCCCCACCCTCAATTGGCCACTATTAATAAGTATTTTTACTTATTAATAAGTACTTATTTTTACTCAACTGTGTTACCTGACACTGGTATCCTGTTTTAGCAAATGTAAGTATTTCAAGAAAAATCTCAACCCATTTTTTCAGGGCATATTTATGCTAAGAGTAATACTAAAGCATTGTTTTGGGAAAAAATAGAGAAACATAGAAAGTACCATAAAATTGTTGAGTAATCATGCTACAGTGATATCATTCAAATAGAAATTAAAAAAAAAAATCTAGCTCATCTTTAGATGTATGATATAATATTTAACTAAAGTATCTTTTACAAAATTACCAGTTTAACACTCTTGATCTGGCTGGCTCTCTTCTTTTTCAGTGGTGCACTTCATCTCACTTTTTACCTGTGCACTTAGTTTTTAGTGCAGACTGAAGGTGTTTTTCCCCACTTACACCAGCCATACTCTTTCTGCCTTTGACTCTGATGGGAGCAACTGTCAAAGTTTCTTGGTTCCCACGGCATAATCAGTGCTACCGCCCCCGTTCCCCCATTAGGTGCTTAGCCCTAGTTTTTCTGTTGCAGCTGTTCCTTGCCCCATCTATCACCTTGATTTCCTGGTAAAGACAGAGCAAGAGTACAGAAAGAAGGAATCACAGGGCCGCAATGATCGCCTCCATAACCCCACACCAAGGGCCAATGTAGGCAGGTCTCAAACACTCACGTCCTGTTGCAGGAGGGTAGTGGCTGGAGCCACGCCTTTTCCCAGGCACTGCTGAGAATGAAACCACACCCGAACACCTCCTTGCAGAGGACAGAGAACTGAGAGAGGGTGATAAGGCGTGTAGAAAGGGAAGAGGCAAGGCGGCTCCCGGCCAGTGCCGTGAAGAGCAGGCACGGCCCTCACGGAAGCCCAGCAGGCTCTGCGCCTGGTTCAGTGTTCTTCCCCTCACCTCTTCCTAGTCCACATCTTCTCAGCTGTATCTGTCTGATCAAGCAGACTCTTCAGTACACTGTAAAGTACAGTCAGGGGGGAAATGGTGTCTGTCAATTTTCTGCCTTGCAATGGAGGTCCATGGACCAAAAAAAGTTTGAGTCACTTTTTAAAAAAAAAAAATCTATTTTTCAGGAAAAGGATAGACAATCATGAGCACACACAGTCTCGAAGATTTTGATCCGTTTTTCTCATTCTGGATTTATTTCTCACAGTGAATGCTCCTCCCCTAAAAGTATTTCCTCTAGCCATCCGCTACAATTTATTTTTTGTTCTCAATAGCATTTTTTTTTTTTACTCTTACTAGAATTTTCACTTTCTTCTTTGTAGGGTGACCTCCCCATGGGCTCATTTATCTTTGCATCTGCTTCAGTGATCAGCCAAGTACTGTGGCCGGCCACCTAGGAGATGCTTAATAACAATTTATCGTTAAAGGAGTTATTTTTATTCATCTCCCCCACTAGACTGCAGTGATAAATAAGGTGATGTTGTCTATCACTGACCCTCTATGGGCACCTTACACCATGGTTTGCACATAGTAGGTACTTATTAAAGGTTTAACAAGTTGAACTAAAATTAAGAGAAAGGCAGCCTGACCTTTTCTACCTACAGTCTGCCCAAATAATGACTCCGCACAACAGAATAAATGGAAGGAAAGCTTTGTGAGGCTAGGGCAGGACCCAGAGGGAAGATGCTGGATGGGTGATGAGACCTGGCTATAGCTGAGCTTTGCCTCTACATTGCTTATGTGGATCCCCTGATTTTCTTTTCAGGATTATGGATATAATAAAGTAATAGTTATAAAAACACACTGAAAAAGTTTAAAAGAATTACACAGACACAAGGCGTTATTACTTCTTTCACAAGTTCCAGTGGCAAAAATTTATAAATGAGCATTTAGTAAATGTTGTTGGCTAGTAGTATTAAATACTGTTTGCTCCCCCAAACAAGGAAACCATGATACTTGTGTACCACTTCCTCACAGGTATGAATTAGGAGCTGCTCTGTTCATTGGATGGGCTGGAGCATCACTCTGCATAATTGGTGGTGTCATATTTTGCTTCTCAATATCTGATAACAACAAAACACCCAGGTATGAAAACAGACAAAAGTAACCTGTTGTAAAAGCTCAATACTGGTATAAATTATTACTTGTGGAACAAATTTATTCATAGTTCATATGATTCTTAGAAGTTTCAAAAACCCAGAATTGGGAAAAGTTAGGGAGACAGTTAATTAAAAAAAAAAAAGTCATCATTATCCAAAAGAATTTATATGAGTAGAAACTTCATTTGAAAGCTGGAATGTAGTTCTACTAAGTATTAGTTTTGAGGGGTACAGGTCCTAAAAAAACGGTAACAGCAAAATCAAGGATTGCCTTCATATATGGGTCTAAATATGCCATCACTTTGGCCTCATAATTTTCATATAGGCAGAAATTGTTGATGAAGGTCACCACTCCTACGTTCCAAGAATATAAGTTGCAAATAATGGTTTTTAAAGAGAATGACTGAACAAAAGAACAAGCCATGAAGTTTCTTCTGCAGAGGTTCTTTGTTGGTCAGACTATTCAGAAATGACACTGTAATATATCTTGGGGTTGAGCGGGAGAGAAGAAAGCTAACTGAAAGTAATCAGGGGAAGATTTAAACTTAGCTCTTTACAAAAATAGGGGAAAACAGTTCCTCCCATTTTTGTTTGCCCCATGTATAGAACATAATCTACAAAACTGTTTTTTTGCCTTTCAGAATGGGATATGCATACAATGGGGCCACATCTGTCATGTCTTCTCGGACAAAGTATCATGGCAGAGAAGATTTTAAAACCACAAACCCTTCAAAACAGTTTGATAAAAATGCTTATGTCTAAAAGAGCACTGCTGCAAGCTGTATCTTGAGTTTGTTATTAAAAGTGAACTGTTCACAAAATGATTCCATCAGGGTCCTCCTATAATTAACACTGAAACTATTTTTAATATATGAATTTGATGAATCTGTTGATTATATGGATGTAAATGTTCTTATTATATACATAGTTATATACTAATCATTTTCTGTTGTGGCTTTCTATAAAAAAATAAACAGGTTATTTACAGGATTTGTATATATTTTATATATTTATATGACATGTAAAGTATTTAGTACCGAAGGTGCAAGAAGTATTCATAATATAACCTTCTTAATCATTCAAACATTGAAGTCTTTGTCCCTATTCCTTGTTTCTTTTCATTCATAGATTAACCTGAAGGCATATAAGGTCTAGAGTCTTGTAACCAGTATGGGGCAATCTGAGACTCTTCTTCAAAAGGTGTTCAGGTTAAATGGCTGCACAGAGTCTACTGCTAGTTTCTTACACCTGTCTGGCACAACTGTAATTCATGACGACTGCTGAAGCAAATGTTAGTGGGGCCAGGATATGACTGCTCTTTGTCTAACACATCCACCTTAACTAACTGCTTAGGCTTCTCTGACACAGAAAGCAGATAGTCCTGAGGTGGAACATCACCAAGAGCTGAGTTAGGGGCACTGGTAATGGTTGACTTTGAAAACCATAAAGGAAGTCCTGGAGTCTGCGTGGTTCCTTGCTCACACAGAACTGGCAGGCTGAGTGCCAGCTTGTCTTTAACATCCTGTGTGTGGAGCTAACTGGATACATGAGAGACTTAACATTTCTAAAGTCATGTAAGCTACTCCTGTGGTTTCTGAATAAGGAAAATGATTTATTCCTAGAGCCAACCCTTTAGAACAGGTACATAAGGGCAAGAGTAATCTCAGCTAACACACCTTACTATATGCCAGACTCCATCCTTTACATGCCTTAATTCAATATTTTTTAATTTATTGAGACTTGTTTTGTGACCAAAGATATGGAATGAAGCTAGAAATCAATAACAGAGGGATAAGTGGAAAATTCACAAACATATGCAGTTAAACCACATATTCATAAACAACCGGTGGTTTAAAGAAGAAATTACAAGAGAAATTAGTAAATACCTTGAGTGAATGAAAATGAAAATTACAACATACCAAAACTTATGGGACGAAACTTATACTTTACATGCTTACATTTAAAATGAAGAAAGATTTCAAATCAGGCTCCTAACCTCAAAACAGGAAAAACTAGAAAAAGGAGCAAAATAAACCTAAAGGAAGCAGAATGAAGGAAATTTTTTTTTCCCTTCAAATAGAACAAATTCTATTGTTTTTTTAATTCTCCATCTCTGCTCTAGAGAGAATCAATAAAACCAAAAGTTGGTTCTTTGAAAAGATAGAAAAAGACAAACCTTTAGCTAGATTGAGGAAGAAAAAAAGAGGGAAGACACAAAAAACTAAAATCAGAACTAAAAAAGCAACATTACTACTGACCCCACTGAAATAAAAAAAGGCTAAGAGGACAGTATGAATAACTCTATGCCAACAAATTAGATAACCTAGATGAAATGGGGACAAACTCCTAGAAACACACAAACTACCTACACTCACTCAAGAAGAAATAAAAGATCTCATCAAACCAATAGTTAGTGAATAGATTGAATCAGTAATCAAAAACCTCCCAACAAAGAAAAGTCCAGGACCAGATGACTTCATAGGGCCCAAACATTTCAAGAAGAATTAATATCAATCTTGCTCAAACTATTCCAAAACTTTGAAGAGTATGGGACACTCTCTAATTCATTCTACGATGAGGCCAACATCACCTTCATAAAAAAGCCAGGTTAAAAATATAAGAAAAGAAAATGACAGACCAATATCTCTTATGAATATAGATGCACAAATACTCAACAAAGTACTAGCAAACTGAATCCACCAGATTTTAAAAGAATTATACACTATGATCAAATGGGATTCATCCTAGGAATTTAAGGGTTGTTACATAAGAAAATCAATTAATGTACTATATCACATTAACAGAACGAAGGGGGAAAAAACACATTCTGCATCATCTCAATTGATGCAGAAAAGGCATCTGACAAACTTCCACACCTCTCTTGATTTAAAAAAAAAATACTTAGCTACACTAGGAATAGAAGGAAACTTCCTCAACATAAAAGACATACATGAAAAAACCCACAGCTGACAATCCTACTTAATGGTGAAAAACTGAAAGCTTTCCCTGATCATGAGCAAGAAAAGGATGCCCACTGTCACCACTGTAATTCAATATTGTACTGGAAGTTCTAGCCAGAGCAATCAGACAAGAAAAAGAAATAAAAAGAATCCAAACTGGAAAGGAAGAAGTAAAACTTTCCTTATTTTCAGATGGTATGAGCAGAAAATCCTGAAAAATCCACAACAAAGCTCCTAGAGCTAATAAATTAATTCAGCAAAGTGGCAGGGTACAAGATCAACACCCAAAAATCACTTGTGTTTCTATACACTAGTAATGAACAATCAGAAGGAGAACTCAAGAAAAAAAAATCCATTTACAATAGCAACTAAAAGAATCAAACTAAGGTTGTGAGGGACTTTTACACAGAAAACTACAAAATATAGAATAGAAATCAAAGAAGACCAAAATAAATGGAAGGGTATTCCGTGTTCATGGGTTGGAAGACTGAATATTGTTAAGATGTCAATTCTACCCAAAGTGATTTAAAGATTCAATGTAATGCCAAACAAAATTCCAACAACCATCCTTGCAGAAATGGAAAAGCCAACCATCAAATTTATAAGGAAGAGTAAGGAGCCCTAAATATCCAAAGACATAATGAAAAAGAAGAAGGAAATTGGAGGACTTAGACTTCCCAAACTTAAAGCTTATTACAAAGCTAGTCCTCAAAACAGAATGGTACTGGCACAAGGACAGACATATAGACCAATGGAATGGAATTGAGAGCTCAGAAATCAACCCTTACATTTATGGTCAACTGATTATTTACAAGGGGCAAAGACCACTCAATTGGAAAAGAATAGTCTTTTCAACAAATGGTGCTGGGAAATCTGGATCTCCATATGCAAAAGAACGAAGGAGGATGCCTACCTCCTACCTTATTAAAAAATCAACTCAAATGGGTCAAAGACCTAAATATAGGAGCCAGAAATTTTTATCAAACTTCTAGAAGAAAATATAAGGAAGCATCCTCAGGGCTTTGTGTTAGGGAATGGTTTCTTTGAGTTTAGACCCAAAGCACAAGCAACAAAAGAAAAAAACCAAAACAGATAAATGGAAAACTTCATCAAAATTAAAAGCTTTTGTGCCTCAAAGGACCTTATCATGAAAGTAAAATGGCAACCTATGCAATGGGAGAAAATATTTGGAAACTACATTCTGATAAGGCTTTAATATCCAGAATATACTAATAAATTCTACAAATCAACAATAAAGAGAAACAACCAATTAAAAAGTGGGCAAAACACTTGAATAGACATTTATTCAAAGAAGATATACAAATGGCAAAAAAAAAAACACAAAAAAAAACACATGAAAATGTTTAGGAGTTCCTAAGAAGTTGAATACAGACTTGCCATGGGACCCAGAAATACCATTACTATGTTTATACCCAGAAAAATTGAGAACGGTGTTACAAATAGACGTATGCACACCAATGTTCACAGCAGCGTTATTCACGGTAGCCAAAAGTTGGAAGCAACCCAGGTGTCCATCAACTGATGAATGAATAAATATTGTGGTGGATACACACAATGGAATGTTATGCAGCGGTAAGAAAAAAATGGAAGTCATGAAGCATATGACAACATGGATGAACCTGGAGGACATTACGTTGAGTGAAGCAAGCCAGACACAAAAGGACAAATACTGTTTGCACTAATATGAACTAAATATACTATGTAAAATTATAGAATTAATAATTAGAATATAGGTCACCAGAAAATAGAATGAGGGTAGAGAATGGAAAGCTGATGGTTTATCTGTGCAGAATTGGTTAAAAGATTGTTTGTAAATCTTTGGAAATGGATGGAAATGGTGAAAGCACATTATGCTGTTTGTGACTAGCAAAGCTATTATATGGGTATGATAGTGGTTGAAAGCAAAAGCCTAAAGACATTTATTTCAATAGAAGGAAAGCTAAAAAATGTAACATGGGACTGTATAACATAGTAAAAACCTCATGTAAAATACAAATATGGATGATATTGCACATATGACTGTTTTTACAAAATATAAATACAAATAAACTAGAGAGAAGGAAACAGAATAGCTATGTATGGTAGAGCAAGCATAGAGAGATTGAGAGGTAATGAGTTTTGTCTTTGTTTTGTTTGTTGTTTTTTAGTATCACTGTTATTGTTGCTGAAATAATGAAGATGCTCTAAGAATGATTGGAGTGATGAATGCACAACTCTGTAATTGTACCTAATACCGTTGATTGTACACTTTGGGTTGATTTATGTTTTTTAATATGTATCAATAAAACTGATTTGATTTAAAAAAAAAAAAACAACACATGAAAAGATGCTCAACATCATTAGCCATTAGGGAAATACAAATTGAAACCAACTTGAACAGGTATTTGCACACCAATGTTCTTAGCATTATTATCCACAATTACCAAAAGATGGAAGCAACCCAAGTGTCCATCAACTGATGAATGGATAAACAAAATGATGTATATAAACACACAATGGACTCTTATTCAGCCATAAAAGGAATGACGTTCTGATACATGCGACAACATGGATGAACCTGGAAGACATCATGTTGCGTGAAATCAGCCAGGCACAAAAGGACAGATATTGTATGATCTCACTGATATGAAATAAGTAGAATAAGCAAACTCATAGAGTCAGACTCTAGAATATAGGTTACCAGGGGATAGGGTGGGGGTGGGATTATGGCATTAAGGCTTAAAATGTGCAGTTTCTACTTGGGACAATGGAAAACTTTTTGTAATGGATGGTGGTGATGGTAGTACAACATTGTGAATATAATCAACAGCAATGAACTCCATATTTGAATGTGCTTAAAAGGAGCAATATGGTACTAGAATAAAAATTAAATTAAAAAAATCCATGGAACTGTACAACACATATAAAGTGAATATATTTGCATAAAATGGCCTCTAGAAAGTTGGGAAGAACTTTTAAAAGCATGGGAATTGGCCACATACATAAAGGACTCTGGTGGTGAGAGAAATAGATAAACTTATGTCCTAACATTAGCTCAGGATGCTATGTGGCATAAGCCTCTCTTTTAGTAAACCCACTAATAACTATAAATTTAACTCAGAAATAAATCTCCAAACACCTTGGTCAGAATCACCTCTAATAATTCAGCCTCAGTCACAGTGATGTAATGGAAGGCTTTACTTGAGAGGTTGACAAAAGGAAGAACTCCAAAACCCAACAAACCATTTTGTTACTTTTTTTGGAAACAGACTACAGATAGTACCACAAAGTATAAAAAAATGCAAAAACATTTCATTATGAATTTTCTGACCTATGACAATGTCATTGTTCAAGAATATAACTATGTTACTTTTGAGGTATTTTATAATACGGGTTTGGCATTAAAAAAAGTTTTAAAAAAAGATCTACATAAACATGAATTCAGTAATGACTCAATATTTTCTATTCCTATTCTGATAAATTAATTGGCACTTAAAATAGCTACATTTTTATTCATAAAATATCCAAGTAAAGATTATACTGCAGAAATAGTATTTAAGTTCTAAAGTAATAATTTTAATAGTAACATGCTTACAGTGGCTCAATGCTGCATATGATGAAGGTATTTCAGGAAAATGTACTTGCAATGGGCCTAACTATATTATAATTCTAGACTTACTTACATATGAAAAATAACCAGTCTACTCTTAAAGTTTCACAGATTCCACTAATTCAATTTTAAGGATACTAACAGAATTTTATAACACTTGCAATATGTGATAATTTACATAAGAAAGAAGATATTTTTAAAAAGTTTTAATAATTTAAAACAAAACCTGCTGTAAACTAAAAAAAAAAACACTTCACTTAAAAATTATTTGAAAAAATACACTTTACACTAGAGTACCATTCTGAAGAAAAAACGTTTTATAACTTTGATGATGTTATTTTTAAGCAGCAGAAGTCTTAAACACCTTTATATGCTTCAAAATACTGTTGACAACCTGTTTTTTCAATACTGTATTAGATGCCATTAAAGAGAACCTTGTTCTTTGAATCAGCTTCGTTGTTATTGTGGGAAATACTATAAGGCATGAGCATTAGAATCACGTAGGCAAGTTACTAAAATGCTGTGATACTGAAATACTGTTGGCTTCTGGAAGAATCTTCTGGCATTTGGAATTAGTTATACATCTGAAGAGTCACTCCAATCAGTCACAGTTACTAAGCTGCTTCTTAATGTGCTTGATTCGTTTTCTTGAAGTCCTATGGAGGGAGAAAAAGGAGGAGGAAGAGAAGGCCCCAATGATTAAACAAGCACATCGCCAAACCTGTAAAAAGCTATAATTTCATATTCTAATGTATCACTCAATACTGACTGTTCATTAGTCCCCATCCCCCAGGTCCTACATCCTGTGTAGGAGGGCTGCTATAAAATCTCACCACAAAATGGCCACATCACAGCACCCATGTATGTAAACTTCCACCCCACAGCCTACAAGCTCCTCGGCAGCAGGAACTGTGTCCTGCTTCTTTCCTTCCCCAGCATTTCGCACAGGGCCTGGCCTTTAAAGTTCTCAACACATTGTTGCTATTATTGACTGAGTGAATAGATGGTAAAGGGGTGGGGGAAAGAGGGAGAGAGAGAGAGAATAACATTAAGCCAAGCAGGAATTAAGTATTGAAAATAGATTTTCTGAGGTAGATGACATGATTTTGAGCACACTCTGCCTAGAGGGGCCCGCACCAAGTCTTGGTGTGTATTTCCATCCTTCTCTCCCATTTCTCAGCAAGCTCTGTTCTTTCCCCCATTTCCCGAATAAATTCTTTTTACTGGCCTAACTAAAAAAAAAAGTTACAGTACAGAGAATTCTACTTGAGTTAGGTTCTAGAAATATCTTCTTTGAGGGGCAAAGGGCAGGGCACTGGAAGAAGAGAAGGAAATGTCCTCAGGACACTCCTCTTGGCCGTGTGTACTGACAAAGTCACTGTAACATAAAAGTGGTCTTTTGGTTTTGTACTATTAGACTCACTCTTTAGACATAGCACAGACAGCTTGATGGCTACAGAACAGAGGTTAATTTTATCATTTGACGTCCAGTAAAGGCACAGCTGGCATGCTGCAGTGAAGGGTAGAGGCAGTAACAGCTTCATCTTACAAACTGGGGTGGTGAGAGAGATTGCTGAGAATGCAGAGAGCAAGCACAAAGATTTACAGATTGACATGTATTGATTAAAATTACAAATAGGGGTAAAAAATCATGAAGAGGGGGAATGAGAGGTGTAGCAGGAGGTGAAAAGAAACCAAGTCCGCATCTATCTTACAGGACATCGAAAGAAATGAAAAAGTTGAGGAATCAAGAAATAGTGATAGATGTACCTTAGAGGCACAGATGTCCCCATCAGAAACACTAATATAGAACTGATGAGAGGCAAACATGGGTATAAGAGCTGGCAGGAGGAAGCCCTTCTGTATGACCTGACTTTCACCATGTGCAGGAATTACTTTGACTCAAATATAAATTACAATATTTTTATTTTAAAAATTAAATGTATTAAGAGTTATGTTACTGGAATTATCCAGGCTCTATGCTAGATGGATAGAAACAATTTCAACTGGTGATTTCATTTCTAATTAATCCCACTGGCTACAATGCTACAAAAAAAACAAAACACCTTTCCCTGGAAAGGTAAGAAAATATTCAATATGTAATTAATTTAATACATGAAAACTGCCATAACAATGGTTTCATTCAAGTAAATTACCAGAAATTATAATTTCTATGGGGCAACTTGAATGAATAGAATATTTGTATGGGAATTTTCAAAGATAATATTAAATTGTTTTTAAAGACTAAAGAATAAGACTAAATTTAAATGAAAATAATTAAGAAATATACACAAATCAATTGTACTTATTAAAATAGCATAAGGAAAGCATCAAGATCTTTGTTATGCCAAGGGAGTGTTTCTTGTCTGAGGATATACTTGTGAGGCTTAATCATATATTTATAAAGATAAAATAAAAACAACAGGAAAATGGACAGAGCTTCTGCTAGACACTGAAGCAGCCAACCTTCTCCCTTTGGCCCTCTAGGATTAGATGCACCCCAGGCACTTGGAATGTGCATAGAACTGGATTCATTCTTCACCAGTGGAGGTTCCTTCTGTTCTTTCCCAGTTTTTTTCCCCAAAGATTTTTCTTCCTCTAAGGACGATATGTCCCAGTCATCCTCATCCACTTCTGCACACTAAAAGAAATACAGGGAAAATAATGTTTCCTGAAGAAGCAGCGTGTGTTAGAACCCTTCAGTCATTTTGTTGGTTAGACTGAGCAGCTGAAACGGAATGATCAGTAAAGAAGCCGGGGATTTCAGAGGATCCCAAATCTAGTCCTTTCTGCAGGTCAATGAACTGGATTTGGAAATAAGTGTTTTTTTGAAAGCTGAGAGGACGAACTCTTTTTTGTTTCTTCCCATGGAAATATATGTTGCCTGTTAAATCATGAATTGAGAAAATTCCAAAAACACTATAACTGTGAGAGTATGACACTCAAAGTTAGGGTGTTCCACAAGAGAAGCCAGGCAGGCTCGGGGGCTCAAACTAGCACGCATCAAATAATACACATGACCCAATTTAAAAAACCCATAAAGTTTTATATGCAAATAAGGTACTACTAGTTATTGCTTCAGTATCTTCGATTATCTACAGAACGGAAAGAAATGCAATACTGAAAACAATATAAGAGAAAAATCTCAACCTCTACTATATTAAATAATATTTGGTTTTTATTTTACTATGAACAATAAAATTATTTAGATGTACTCATCAAAAAATGAATTTCTCTATGGAGGTTTAGCAAGTAAAAGCGATTTCACCTTTAGTTCTTCTTGTATTTCTTCTTTTTTGATGAATGCCTCCGCAACATTAATACCACCCACTGGCTTGTTAACATTTCTGTGATTTGAAACTGTTTTTTCAACTTTTTCAGTTAGTGTTTTAATGGAGGTTCCTACAGGATCAATAAGAACTAGTCAGATAAAGTTTTTTAAAAATTGCATCTATCTTCAGTCCAAAGTAACCTTACAGCCAACTCTGAGGCAGAGTCTAAGCTTGGCAAACAGTTATGTATCATTGAAATAAAACCAGTTGTTGAATTTTGTGGTTGAAAAAATATTTGCACTAAACACTTTTACTTCCTTAAACAAAAATCATGGTCCTTCAGACTGGGAGATATAAATTTTTCATTTTAAAACAAGAATGGTGTCATTCAAGTATGTAAACAGAAACTTTAATTTCAATGGTAACGTTCATGTATTAATTATATCTTATAGAATTATATATATACATACATGGAACATTAAAATGTTATAAAATAATATTCATTATAATGAATTACATCTCATGTTTAAAATGTATAACTTAAAGTTGTATTAAGTAGTATTTCTTTAAAAATCACCCTTAAGCCCCAACTCTCTCCAGCAAATTATCAGCCCAGTCACAGACTTGGACCTTGTCTTCTTTTGGATTTGCCCCACTTCCAAAAGGCAGCACAGTGCATGAGAACTGCCATCCAGGCACCCCCAACTCCTTCCTCTCCTTCAAGTAAGCATCATTAGCTGCTAAGCCCTGTCAGTTTTCCTTTTAGATTAGCCCCCTCCTTCCTTGCACACTGCCAGCCCCCTGGCTCAGACGCCCAGTACCTGGTCCCTGTGTTGCCCATTCCACTGCGCCCAATGTCGTGCAGCTGACTCTGGCCCTAACCTGTCCCTTGCCCCTCATCTTCTCATCTGCTACATGGTGACTTTATACTGAAACCCTTCTGGGCTTACTATTTCCCAAGGACCCCCATGTGTTCTCACCTCCACTGGCCTTCCTTATGACATGCTACCTCCTCCTACCCAGTTCTTTGTTGACCAAATGCCTTCTTAATTTTCAAAGGCCACCCACTCGAGCCACACAAAATGACTTCTTCCCCTCAACGTATGATTGTATTTCTATGGTTACCTGTCTACATTTCTTTCTCTTCTCCCTTGAGGCTGCTAAGCTCCTTACAGTCAGGGTTGGTGTCTTGCTCATCTTTCCACTTATCCTGCAGTGTCTTACTGAATAAATGAATTCAAACACTAACTAAGCCTCTCCAAGGCACCATGCACTGGGCTTAGGGCTGGGTTAGGAACCTAAGACAAGTCCCTGTCCTTAGGGAGCTCTGGTGGGAGGCACAAACACACAATCAACACAGACATGAACATGGCGGTGTGGATGGATTCCACAGACTGGCAGAGTCAGTACTTATTAAACATGCAGAATGAATCAAGAGGAGGAAGTGACTTCAAAATCTCATCAATCATCATAGAATAAATGTGTAGTAATAGTTTAATATTTCTGTGCCTTTTATGAGAAATACTATAAACTCTCAGTTTTTCTCTGGGGTGTGAAACCTATAAAATCTATTTATTTGCATTTCTGGCATGAATCCCCACAAGCACAAAGCACCCTTCAGAATTACAGAGCCTGGGGTGTAGTACTAAATCTGAAACTCACTGATCTAAAACCAGTGTTGCCCTGGTGCACACGTGCAAATCAATTCTCCTAGAGTGTGGAACCTCTATGAGTCAGGGTCCAGGGCATCTCATTCCTGTAGGAGAAGCCCTGGAGGACAAGCGCTGACCACAGACTTCAGCGCAATACAACTTATGCTCTTTGGGCAAGACACTGATAGGCGCTGTAGGTCAACAGGAAATAAACAGTCTTATTTTCTATTCTTTCCTTAAAGATTTAAAGTCAACGAGGTGAAGAAGTGGATGTGGCTCAAGTGATTGGGCTCCTGTCTGCCATATGGGAGGTCCCAGGTTCATTTCCCAGGGCCTCCTGGTGAAGGCAAGCTGGCCTGTGCAGAGAGCTGACACAAGGAAAAAAAAAGAGACAAAGACGAGAGATAGTGAGAGACACAACAAACCAGGGAGCTGAGGTGGCTCAAGCGATTGGGTGACTCTCTCCCACATCAGAGGATGCAGTATGGGTTCCTGGTGCCTCCTAAAGTGAAGACGAGAAGAGAAGCAGACACAGAGAGCAGACAGTGGATGGACACAGAGAGTAGACAGCGAGTGGGTGAAAATAAATAAGTAAAAATAAATCTTAAAAAAATAAATAAATAAAGTCAACGAAGGGCAGAGACACAAACATCAAGTGAACTATAATAGAGGCTATATCGTGTGGTAAGAGCTTTCAGAGAAGAAAACAAAACAGGAAAGTGCGAGATCAATTCAAGAAGGAATATGGGCAGGCCTGTGGAGAAGGGAGGCGGTGAGGACCAAGGGCATTCCGGTCAAGCAATACAATGAAATGGAAGCACGTAGAGCATGCTTGGGAAGGGTGACCTATCTACTCCTCTGCTGCCCACCTTCAATGATTCAAAGGCACCTCAAACTCAACACATCCAAAGCCAACATCTCCTGTCTCTATAATGCTCCTCAGTTCAGTTCAGTAAATGGCACTACCATCCACCCAATTGCCAGTAAGAAACCTCAGGGT
>JAQZBX010053700.1:0-18822 GCA_029593785.1 Cabassous unicinctus | reverse complement strand
AAAACTGAAAATCTTTTTCAACAGTCATCCCGAGAATATATTATGGACCCAGATGGACTATTTTACTTAATGATTATGCATCAGTATGTGAAAAGAAAAATGTTGTACCAATCCTGCAGTCCTGGGTCAATTCAAAAGAGGAGTTTATTTTCTCTGAAGAAATTTACAGAATCCTGATCACACCACTCTTTCCAAAGGCATCAGAGCAAGCAAACAAAAAGCAAGTGGGGGAGTGGAGGGAGTGACGGAGAGAGAAGGAATATGGAGAAAAATGTCCAGAAGGACATCACAGATCATGTACAAGGTCATTAGAGCCTTCACTTTTTAACCAAAAGAATGGATTCCTGCTGTTTTTCAGTCTAACCAGGAACAGGCCTACCACAGATCTTATGCTACACCATAACCACTCTAAAAGAAATGCAAATAACTACAAGGTGTCAGAGGCAGCCCCAGAAGTGAAGTGAATTAAACTAGTATTCAATCCTAAGATTACTAGGAAAACCCACTTGTTTGCAAAAGGCCCTCCTCAGATCTCAGTCAGCCAAGGTTTGCAGAAGAAATAAAAATAAAAATGAGAAACATTTACACCAGAATGAGGAGGCAGTCTAACCAATCCCACATGACACCAGATAAATCAGAACTTACCCAGGGATGGAAATCCTATTCAAGACATGCTAAATTAGACTGCAGGTCCTTGGTTCAAAAATGGCTTCCAACAGTGGAGGCAGAAACAGGTAGGAGCAGGCTCCATGTGGTCTATGAGGGTCCAGGGAAATGGGACTGCCTGGTGGCACTGGTATTCCAGCATTGTGATTCAGATTGCTCCTCCTCCACCATGGGGATCCCCTGAGGGTATGGGTTGGACATATCCACTGCCCATTGTTTTGGAGTGTGGGGACAGGTAGGTAGGTGTGAGGGAATCTTTGGAATAGAATTCTCCTAAATTGATGACCATGCTGAATAGAAAACACAAGAATGAATTCAAAAAAGATCTTTTCCTAGTAACAGGGTCATGAATCCCTAATTCTGTTTAGAGGTAGTGGTTCTAATATAGATGTATCAGGAAGAAATGAGGAGTCAAATTGGTGATTAAGGGAGAAAAGTAGTAAACACATGAAAAACCATAAAACACACTGTATTAGTCAGCCAAAGGGGTGCTAATGTGAAATACCAAAAATGGGTTGGTCTTTATAAAGGGTATTTATTTGGGGTAGAAGTCCACAGATACCAGGCCATAAAGCGTAAGTTTCTTCTCTCACCAAAGTCCATTGCCACATGTTGGAGCAAGACAGCTGCTGATGTTTCCCAGGGTTCAGGCTTCTTGGGTTTCTCTCTTCCCAGGGCTGTGTTTCTCTCTGGGCTAAGCTCCTGTTTCCTCCACAAGGTCAGTTGTAAACTTTCAGGCAAATGGCTTGCTTCTCTACTCCTAAGGCCTTCTCTCCAACATCAAAACTCCAACATCAAATCTCCAACTTCAGAACTGCTTCAACTCTGTTCCTGCCATGCCTTTTATATTTGATTTCCCTCACCCACCAAGGGGTGGGGCTCGATGCCCTACTGACATGACCCAGTTAATGCCCTAATCATAACCTAAGCATGCCCAGATTAACAGATCAGTTTACAAGCATACTCTAATATAGATTTTTGGAATTCATTATTACATCAAACTGCCAAATGGCTACTCACACACAACAGTCACACCAAGTGGTCCATGTTGATAATAGGAGACAATGGAAAGTGTGAGCCAAATATGCACTCTGGACCATGCCTAGTGGCCATAGTCTGATGATAATATCTCATAATCTGTAACAAACTTCCATCACAGTTGGGTGTGTTGATTGAAGTCTATTGTATATGGAGTCTTACAATTTGCATCATCTGTTTTTCAAAGTTCACCTTCTATAATAAAAATATCCTTTGAAAAACATAATGGTCTGGGTTAGAGAAAATGACATTCAATATATGATATGGGCTCTATGCAGGAAACAGCTGTTGATGATATTTTTTTGTGCACATATTTGGTGCCTTTCAAATAGAAAAACCATTTTCAAAATGCCTGGCAAATTGCAAACATTGTAAATGAATCTTAAATATCTAATAGCCTTTGAAAATATTTTTTTTTCCTAAGAATAAGTGCACTACTCAAAAGATAAGTACCCTCTATATGAAAATGTAAGGCACTTATTTAGCTCCTCTGAAAAGTACAGTCTTGAAACATGAGAAGGTCTCCAGGATTTCATTCACTGGTGAAGGTAGTTGGTCCAAAAATTTCTGTGCAATTTTTAAAAAATTATGAAAAAATGTTAACCACACTTACTGGGAGAATAATGGTGAGCTAGATCCAAATGTTTTTCTCTGATTTTTAATCTTTGAATATGCCCACTTTTTATTAGTTTAGAGGAGATCTTTGTGAATTAATTTATGAATCTCTCTTCTAATGATAGCAAGCTCTAATTTTCTTTCACAGAAAGCATTTCTGATAGCTCTCATAAAACTTTGTGATTTTCTCCCATATAGAGGGATCTGAGGCAGTTACCTCTATGTAAATAACTGCCGTTAGTTCGCATTCTACTTTTTTAAAATCATTTGAAGTAAAATGAAATTTATTCTTACAGCAAAAACCAAGGCTGGCAGCTCACAGAAAATCTCCCTCACAAGAAAATGATGCACATTCCCCAACCTCCAACTCTGTGCCAATGGCATCCAGATGACCCTACTCATCACCAGGAGGTAAAAAACATTTATAGGCTGAACAAGGACACAAAACCCAATTTGGCTATTCCCCATATGTCAGGCAGAGTGACTCATAAGGGTCAAGAGATGCATGGTCCTGTCCGAGTGTACCACCATCCATCTCGATGCACCCATGAGCACATCCCCAGAATTTGAAGGACAAAAACCAGAAGACTTGAATAGAGAAATAGGCAAATACAAGACTTTCATGAGTGACTATCAACACCCTCTGTTTGGAAAAATATTTTTTTATTGAATTGTACAATTCACACCTGAACATACAGCAAAATTATGTGTATAGTAAATGCTGGGACTTTCCAAATAAACATGTTTAACATCATACATGTGCCCCATACAGCAGCCTCCACCGAATCCTTGGTTTGTAGTGAAACAGTTGTTAAAAACTAGGCAAGAGCTTCATGGAAATTTAACTACTAACTGTAGACCCTATTTCATATCGGGTGTATTTCTCCCAAAGCACCCTACTTTTTTTCTACAAATCAATTTTATAGAGCCTTAAAATAAAGAAGTTAACTGAGGTAAAGTGTACAATCCATGGTATTTGCTGTAATCAAAGAGTTTCGTGTTCATCAATTCAATCATTATTAAAACATTTTCATTATTTTGATAAAAGAACCAGCAAAAACCAGACACAAAAGCTCACACATAAACACCTCCCCTCACAATCTTGCCATTTCCCTTGCTGTAGACAGTGACTTTTTCTGGCTATTCCTGCAGTAGAATGTATTAGTTTTGAAGCCATTATACTGATATATATGCCCATACCATGTGGTCTAGGCAAATCATAAAAGGAATGTTTTCTTTTTTAAATAATTAATAATACCTTTAATATAAAATTGAAAAACGAAAGAGGAATGAGTTAGAAGGAAATTACAAATTTTAAAAGACAGTGTAAGGGATCTTCTGGTAAGCCTGGAGTACCATGGAACTGTCCTAGTATGGTTGCCAGTTTCCACCAGGTCCCTTGGCTGGCAAGAGGCCCTGCTTGACATGGGGTTAGGTGGGCAGTGGCTCTGCCAGGCAGCAGATGGCCCATACCGGGTTGGGGTGGGGAACATGGTGGATGCCTGTTTGGCCAGCTCAGAATCCATAACTTCTAAAGGACATCCTCAGAAGTGGACCAGGTGCAAACACAGCCCAGGGCACCCAGACTCCTGGTGTGTATATTGGGGTGAGGGCTACCTTTAGCCCGCTGGGTTCCTGTGGACATCCTGGCAGAATCATGGTCAACACTATTGACAGCACCCCCAGGTTCTCTTCCCTAAAATCACCCAAGAAACCAACTTTGGGGCTGTGCCACAGAGACCTGTGTGCATTAGGGACATGGGGACCCAGCATGAACTTAGACAACAAAAAGCTTCCTGCAGGGACATTGCTGGTGTCTCCACCCTGATCCCACTTTTCTCATGGGACCAAGTGGGCACCATTTCTCTGGCAGTGCTATGACTTTTTGGTGGTAGCTCTTGCCTTATTATGCTCCCTATGCTACTGGGTCTTAGACTTGCAGAAGGATAGAACACTTCAGGGAAATGGATATGCCAGTCTTTCCTAGTTGTTAAAGCATTCCATGGGGAAATGGAAACTGGAAACTCAGGAATCTGTATGGTTTTCTACACCTGGTAAAAAGGACATATGGTATAAAATCAAGAATTACACACATGCTTTGTGGAATATGCAGAAAGAAAATAAAGAGGAAGTGGCAGAAGGAATATCCAAAGATATAATGGCATATTCAGATATAATGAAAGACTGATATGCACTGCCATGGAACAGAAAGAATCCCATACAGGATAAAGGTCCTAGAAAACCACAGCCAGACACCTTGGAATCCCACAGTAAAATGACATGGGCACGGAGAGTGTTTTAATAGCTGTGAGAGTAAAGAAACATGTTTTCTCCAAGTGAGTCCTAATAATTTCAAGCAAAAATTTTGCACAGACATCATGAAGACAAACATCAAGAAGGCAAAAAGGCAAATTAAGCTGCAATATTTCAAGGGCTCACAGAAAATGAGTCATTTCTAATAATATTTTATCTAGTGAGACAGGCTTTTGGAAAAGAGGGAAAATTAATATGGTATCCCCATATTAAAACAAACAAAGAGACCAAAAATCCTGCAGTTTTCCACCAATTGTGTGGCCCTACAAACAGTTTTAAGCAAGTTCTTCAGACAGAAATGAAAGGACAATCAAAGGTGGGTCAAATTACATAAAAATTTAAGAACTCTCATAAAGTCAATCATTTCTCTAATTAAAAATAACAGTGATAATGTATTGGGTTTTGGTATGTAACTCCATATTTTAAAATTTTTTAAATTCAAGTGCATAAAATTAAAGCTCAACTATGATTGGGCATATAAAATGTATGAACACATCATATGTAACGATTACAACAAGAAGAGGGGTTTCAGAGGGGAATAGGAAGAGTATACATGGACTACAGTTAACCCTATAATAATAAGAATCTAGATTTATCAATTGTAACAAAGCTACCATACTAATGGAAAATATTTATGCTAAGGGAATCTATGCATATATGGGGGAGTATATGGGAACACTGTTCATTCTACAAGATTTTTCTGTAACCCATAACAGGTATACTTAAAAGTAAAACTGCTGCCTAAGAGAAAGGAAAACACTATATACTGATAAAATGTTCAAAGACAAAGCCAGCAATTAAATATAAATATATATATATATATATAATATATATACATATACAGCAAAGCTCCAAAATATATGAAGCAAAAGTTGAAAAATTCAAGGGGGAAATAGATAGTGGTACATTACAGTAGCAGTTTGGCAGTTTGATATAATTATGAATTAAAACTCAGCCATAAGAATACAAACATTTCAATTAAAAAATGGCTAAATGATCTTAATAGTACCTCATTAAAAAGATATATGGTTGGGAAATAATATAAGAAGAAAAACAACATATTAGTTATGAGGGAAATGCAAATTAGAACATAATGAGATACCACTACACACTAGTTAGAAAAAAAATGAGACTACCAAAGAGTGGCATGAATGTAGAACAACAGGAATTCATATTTATTACTCATGTGAATGCAAAACAAAACAGTACAGCCACTTTGGAAGATAATGTCAGTTTCTTTTAAAGTAAATCATACACTTAACATATGGTCCTTTAACCCCACTTGTATATATTTACTCAAGTGAATGGAAATTCTTTCCACAAAAAATCCTGTACATAAATATTTAAGCAGCTTTGTTCTTGGTCACAAAAATTGGAAAAAATAAAAGTGTTCATTAACAGGTAGGAAAAAGGCTGGTGTGAGGAGAAAGAGCAGACTGGTTGGTAAAAGTGACACCTTTCATCCCAGAAAAAAAGAGAAAGAGGGAGATAATTGACTAGTAACACTAAAGAATCAAAACCCCTCCTCTATTTACATACAAACAGAGGGAGATGGGCCTCTGCAGAGCTGGTTAACATCCAAGGCAGATGCCCTCAGGCAAAAAATACATAAGGCCAGGTTTTTACTTAAAAAGATGGAGATGATACAATGGAGAGAGCATTTCTCTGAGCATTGCCATAGAAGAAATCCCGAGTGCTCCTCCTGCCCTGGGGAGGCCCCTTTGACACAGTCATGGAATTTTTTTACTGAGAAACCCCAATCCCAAGTTACCAGGCAACCAAGGTTCCTACTACCAACAATGCTTGGGCCACGTGGTGAGCTATCAGCAGGACTAGAGAGGGTCTCACATCAGTCACAGATCAGGCCAAGGCAGGCACCCCACAGGGGCCCACACAGCCCCTTTCCTGAAGCATCTCTGTCCCCTCCTTCTACATTAAAAGCCCAGTCCCCTGCCCCTCTGGGAATTGTGACTATAAGAACAATTCTTATCCAAAGGCGACACCTTGTGGTGACCTCTTTTGCTCTTACTTTCTGCACTATAGTAATTGATGCTTTAACACCTTGCCTGGAATAAACAGAAACCCTGACAATTGTATACATAAAATCACAGATGGTCCCAATCTTCCTTTCTCCATGATCTAGGGATCAGTGGTTTCTGCAGGCTGTCATCAGCCCCATGTAATGGCCATTGACCAGGCATCCTGTGGTCTTCCCCTACCATCCTCCTTCCATAGGCCTCCCCAAGACTTTAACATCCAGAGACAGATCCCAAAGCAGAGATATAAGGGAAGGCAGTCCTGGGATAAAAGTCTCAACCCCAAATATTTCATCACCATGGACAATTTGCCTGAAATATTCATTGAATTTCAGACCCGATAATTTCTGGATTTTAGTAGATCTTTCTAAGCTTGTTCAAAGTCAAGGCCCTGGTGAACTCCCACTTTTGCAGAAGGGAATTAGCCAGTGATGAGATGGCACATAGAAGTAGGTGCCCACATGTCCTGGTAAAGGTGTACACCTGAGGAGGTAGGTGTCCTTCCCTGTGGCATTCAGCTTAGGAATTACTTACTTGTAGAAACCTGGCCTTGCTTGGTTATTCCACAGGAAGCTTCTGAGGTTAGATGGAAGGATGTCAGGTAGTTTAGCACCAGTTCCCAGAGGTGGCTGTAACCAAGTCCTGTTAATTATCTGTGAATGATTTCATGTAGATGATTTCAGGCTTGGTAAATCACTTAAGATGCAATCCCTTGCTTTTGCTCCTAAACCCACCAGCAGATTTTACTCACTTCTTTCAAGTGCAGACATTCTGAAAGCTAGAAGCTTCAGTGTAGATGAAGCTGAGATATAGCCACAGGCTCATCTCTACTCAAAGCCTTCTTCCAACTACCCAACCCTCAGGGGGCAGGTTAAAAATGGCAGGGCATCTGGAAAAGTCCCCAGTTTGGGGCATTCCCATTCCTCACTTTTCCTAGCCCCATTTGAGAATCACTAGCATGGAAGCAGATATTTAGCTTCTACCCAGATGAAAGTTCTAGATCTCTATGGAGATCTCCTGAAAGGACAGGGTAGAGGGTAGATGGGCAGGATGGAGGGTGGGTTCTGAGAGAGCAGGGCCTCCACAGAGGGAGCCAAGCAGCTTGGGGGCAAGAGGGTCATGTGGAGTGGTGACCAGGGCTATGTCACAGATGTCTGATCATGATGTCACTGGTGCCACAGTCGGAAGCTGACCCCAAGAGCTGGAGGTGGGATATAATGTGGACAGAGGGGTGTGGGTGCGGTGAGGAGGCGCCCCAGCTCCTGCTCCTTCTTCCTGACTCCCCACCACATTTTTCCCAACTGGAACCCACCCCCTCTATGAATCTGGGACCAGGACACAGGTCTCTGCTCCCCTCCCACACCCACCCTTTCTGCCCTGGGGGCAGCTAAAGAAAAAGCAGAGGAATACCAGCAAAACCCCTTTAGGGTCAGAAAGGAAATACCACAATTCACATGCTCCGGGGCCACAGGAAACACTTTAGCAGAATGAGTAACTGTAGGGAATTTAAATGGAGGATTTTGCAGTTGACCCAGAAGACGTGACCACTAGATGACAGTAACACCCAATCTAGTCATGGGATTGTGGTGCTGACTGCTTTGTGGGCAAGGACCCCTGCAGGAAATTTCTAGAGGCCCCATGTGGGAAGGAGTCCCCTAAAGGGGAAGCAGGGCCTGGGGGTCCAAGGAAGCTTGGGGCCTTATAAATGTCCGGGCCTAGCCTATAAATTAAGGGCCTATGGTGTGCCAGGTTCCTGGGGTATACAAATACTAAATAGCTAAAAAATACTTATTGAGCTAATTTTAAGACAATTAGATGTATAATTATTTTGAGCTTGGCTGTACTTCAAAGATCTAGAAATAACTTAATTTCTTCAAACATATATTCTCAAGAGACTTTTCTGTAAAAGGGACAGCTAGGCAAGCCAGCTTTGAGAGTTTTAAAGCTCCTATGTCTGAAATGACTCCTCAGTATTACCAACAATGCTAAGCCCTTCCCACAAATGCATTTGTCCCTGTCCCTATGTTGGATGAGGGTTTTCCAATGTGGAGGGATTTTTCCAGGGGAAGCTTCCTTCATGGGATGCATCCCTAAGGCCTGGTGCACAGGATGGCACATCACTTGGAAGGCCTTTCATTTCTTGGTAGGTAGGTGTTTGTTTATTAAGAGGCAATTTTAGGCCAAGTAATGCCATTTATAATTGCTTCTCAATTATTTTTAAAACCAACTGAACTCTCTAAAGTAAACTCTTTCAGGGACTCCTAAATCAGGACAAAGCCCCCCCCCCCACCTGGGTCTCTTGTGACATAGTCTGCCCTGGTCTCCAGGCCACACCCCTACTTCCTGCCTCATACAGTTGTCTAAATAAGGCTAGCTATAGTCCCTGGGGTCAGTGAGGGCCAAACTAACTGTGGATATATTTACTTATAGAAACATTCACACCAACATTGATATCTACACTTTTATATGTCTATACATATTAACTTAAAGGTTCATAACATAGCTTCTATATCACTCTGTTGTCAGGTGCTCTGACAGAATTGTACATTCTTATATTTTCATGTTAACATGCCAAGTTACATCTCCTTTCCCTCTCCTCCTGTCCTTTTTACTCCCTACCCAACCCATCCCTCCCTGAGCTAAGGGCAAAAGCTAATTTTGGTCAGCACAATCCTGATCATTCTGTGTCTTTTCCCACCAGCTCTTCCCTGAGCAGTCTTCTCTCAGTCCCTGTGGAGGACTGACAGTTCCCTGTGTCCTCTATGGGGTCCTGGTTCCTGCCAGACTCCTCAGATACTCAGCCCCACTTTTGCAGCACTGATTCTTTGGGCAGAAGATGCAGATTAATGTCATGTGGTGGCCACAGGGTCATGTTGGCCCTAAGTGTTCCTGATAGTCCTGATGATGATAAGAATGGAGGGAAAAACCCAAACTACTTTCACATGCTTTTAGCTCTTGGTAAGTATTTTACTTAGAGGATTTCTGTGAACAGGAAAGCCAGTTAGGAGAGTTTGAAAATAAATGAAATAACAAACTGGTGTATTTTATTCATGGAAATAATAAAACAATGGAGGAATTTCTGTGACTGAGACAGCCAAGAAAGTGGCTTTGAAATTTTTCTTTTTTGAGATTCCAGGGTGAGGTATTGATCCTGGGACCTCATATGTGGGAAGTGCAGGCTTCCCACATACCAGGAGAAGTGTGGAGACAATGTGGAGAAAGGCAGAAAATGCTCGTTCACTGCTGGTGGGATTGTAAAATGGCAAAGTAATTTGGCCACCATGTGGAAGATAGTTCATTGGTTCTTCAGGAAGCTAAGTATGGAATTCCACTCATGCTTACAGAGGCATAATTTACAAACACCACGTGATGTGAAGAGGGATGGTTCCTAAAGAGGGAGTGGGAACCAGGTTAGGTCCTGGGGACCTGTTCTGACCTATGGCCTGCCATTGGCCATTCCTGCCCTCATCCTGCCCAAGCCCCAGCCCCTTCCCCTCCCAAAACCCAGATCACCACATTTGCTTTCTGATGTATGTACTATTATTGAGAGTGATCCTGACCTGTTTCAGACCCAAGGACTGTTGTATCCTCTGGTTCCCCACAGATGTGTATCCCTCAGATGAAATAAACATTTTCAGTGTTCAGTGTCCATGTTAAGAAACCACTGAGGTTTCATTTTCTCATTTAGAGAACAAAAGATAAACTATGTTTTTTTATTTCACATTATATTTGAAGATATTCAAAAGGAATAGAAAGCCATATCACACAGCAGTCATGACTACCTGAGTACTAATTTTGTTTAATTCATCTTCTTGCTTCCTCACCAGTCTGAGTTGCTAGGCAAATAGATACCTACAGAAAAAAGAGCCTCCTCAATTGCCCATTTCCACACCTCTTGTGCATTCTGTGAAAAGACAGAGAACCCACATATGTCTAAATCTGTAGCTTCATTTTTAACCTTTTCCCATTTGTCATATGCCACATAATTTGGTGGCTCCCTAATGCACATACAGAAGATAAAAAATAATAGCAATTAAAAATATCTTCATAATTGAAACATTGGTGGCCAATTGCTCCTTCACTGGCCAATGCTGCCCTATACACTAGGCAACTAATGGAAAATGGTGGGTTGGAAAAGAGGACTCACCATCAGTGTACATGTGGCCCTCTGCATGGGGTACTGTATTTAATTCAACTGCAAGAGATAGAGAGAATCCATTTTCAAAAACAGCTATGAAAGCCAAAAAAGAAAACAGAAATTTGCCAAGCACAGAGCTGGGCTTTCCAATTTATCCAATCTGAAATGTGCTGAAGCAGTTCAGAAATACTTCCTTGAAGAAATATAGCTCAGTAAAGGAGTTCGTAGCCCCAGGTGAATAGGAGAAGGCTGTGGAACATTTGACCAATGCCACAACCTGTGTGACCAGGTACACTGTGATGACAAGTTTTACCGCAAACCTTTCCACCACTGGTGTTCTAGGTGCTTCTGACTGAGCTCCTGACAATCCTTCAAGCTCAGAGCTTGGTGGAAGATGTTGTGGAATGAAATACAAACATGGGGATCCTAAAGTCTCAATTGAAAGTATTTAAAAAATACTCAGAAGATGAAAACTCTGGGAGAATAAGATCAGCTGAGTTTGAAATGGACTCAAGAGCCACACTGAATCCTACCCAGGTTAATTTTTTCTTAATTTGTATATATCCACATGTCTCTTTTATTTATTTTTTCCCAATGCAAAGTGTGTTTTGGTGAGAGCATTGTATATTATAAATACACAGTTTTCTAGTTATGAAAATTTGAAATACCATGGGTTTTGTGTTTTCCTAAAATGTGCATTTAAAACATACATGCCTGTAACAATACTCAGGGTAAAAATATCAAAAGGTCCATTTTGAAAGAGAAGGAAAAAATATATTTATAAATATATATGAGAAAGCTGAAGAAAGTATATTTTTAAAGTGAGTATAGTTTGCCACATATGAGAAAATTGGATGAAGACTTGATTGTTTATCCAAAGTGAGTATTTCAATATTTTGGGATGCTAAAAAAATTTGTAACAGAAAATGTACCTTTCTGTTCACTGACTGTGTTGCAGTGGCCCCCATGCCTCTATTTCTAAGTCTGGTATTCACAAGACTGGCATGTCTGTGATATCAGGTGCAAGAAGTGTCCTAAAACAAGAAAAGAGAGGGATATTTTTTGAGCATCTATAACTGTGATCTGTAATTATTTTTAAAATATCAAGTTCATGTCAAAATAAAATCTATTTTATTTTTCCCATCTTAACAGATATTAACATTTCTTGATTTTTCATTTTACCACATGCTTTGCCACTGAAAATTGTTCAAAAGTGCTTTCCTTTTTATTTCTATATTCTTTACCTTGGTGTTTACACTGATGAGGATTGTCAATGTTTGCAAATGATTTTCTTAAGAATATTTTGAATCTATTTTTGTGTGTTCAGGTTCATCAGTTTTAATTTTGTTAGTTTTTTAGAAGAAATATGCTTTTGTTTTTACTGTTGTAAAATGTAATATAAAATGTATATACACTTTTTAAAAAATAAATTATTTGCTTGGCTTATTGTTGGGAAGTTAAGGTTAGTGAGCGTGAAACTAGGTTTCCTGCACATGAAAACCAAAAAGGTAAAAGTATAAAGTTGTTGTAGTGTTACTTCTCCTGACTAATGCCAGTTAGTTTACTGAGAGATGTTATTTTAGGCTACAGTAAGATATTTGAATATTTTAAGTAATTATGAAATTTAGTACTCTACAAATTAATATTTTAAATATCTTTTCTTCAGATATAGCTGTAAAACCAAGAAAATTGGTTTTCAATTCAGTGTTTAATTGCATTTTTAACTTCAGGTGGGTGGGAATAAAGATTTAAGGAAATTTGTGGCAGAAATCCCTACGATAAAACCATCAACACACTCTTCTTTCCAAGCTCAATTTTGTGGGAGTGAGTAAAGAGGAATTTATCAAGATACTAAGGTAATGGGTCTTTGGCTTAACAGTGGCAGCTTGGAAAGTACAATATATAAAAGTGCCTTGGATGGGAGAAGAGCTATAATGTTGTGTTTGGAATAACAAGGATCTTTCATATATCTTAGAGTTTTCATTTTCTCTTCATCCTTGTGTAATTGCCATGATAGCAACATCTAACCTATTAGGCAACTTCTGGCTATGGTTACCTTGATAGGAAACATATCGTAGCAAGTCTTTAGCTTGAGTGGTTTTTTAAACACCTAGTTTTACTACATAATGACTTAAAAGTCTGATTACTAATGCATTCTAGTATATTAAATTATCCCACAGTTGTAAGCTTACCAAAGTGAAACAAAAGAAATCAAGGAAATAAGTAGTGTCCTCTGCCTCCTCCTCCCCCACCCCCCAAAAGATTAGTTGAACTTCCTCCAACTGCACATAAAGCAAAAGAAATTCTAGTAAAAGTGTATTTCTTGCTTCCTTCATATTCAGAATGTTCATTTGCATCTCACTACCTCCAAAATGAGGCAGTTTTAAAAAATGTTCACTAGTGACTTCTGTTAAATGCAATTCTTACATTTATTATGTGTGTTTGTGGGAGAGTATTGACCTTGCTACTTTAAATCTGAGTCCATGTATTATAGTCAATGAAATTAATATCTCTTTCCTGTTAGAAATTTATTTTACAGAATTGTGCTAAGACACTTAGAAAAAGAAAATGGAACGGCTGTGGTAAAAACCAAGTTGGTTCCAAAAGTTTAGACATCATTTGGCTGTTACACTTTTCTTTTAAAACTGCAATAATTTATTTATTTGTATTGCTCTGCTTTGGAAATGTAATTATATAAATGCTTTTCTACTATTTTTAATTTTATATAAATAAAATTATTTAGTTGTCCAGTAAAAAATGACAAACAGGTTGCAAACGTTAAACAAATCACAGTCCCAGAATGAACTCCCAATACCCCAATACTCTGAGCAAAAGGTGGGGTGAGGGTGGTGGGGAGGGTGGAATCTTAATTCAGGTGTAAAAAGGAAGAAGTCCTGATTCAAGAGACAACATGGGTGAATCTTGAGGACATTATGCTGACCAAAATAAGCTAGGCGCAAAAAGGCAAATATTGAATGACCTCAATGCTATGAACTAAGTATAAAATGTAAATTTATAGAGATAGAATCTAGATTATAGGCTACCAGAGGATATATTGATTGTGTCAGGGAATAGGGAGCTAATGCTTAATTTGTACACAATTTCTATTTAGATTTATTAGAAAGGTTTGGAAATGGAAAATAAAATGTGAAAAGTAAGGGGTTGGGGTTGGAATATATGGCAATCCTCTATACTTTCAATGTAACTGTTCTGAAATCTAAAACTTCCCTAAAATAAATATATGAAGTTTAAAAAAGTAAAAAAATCTTAACACAAGAGTAGAAGGGAATTTCCTTAAAAAGATTAAGTTTCTCGAATATGAACCTATGGTAACTGAAGCAGGCTAGTAAGAAGGAATCATTAGATGGATCTGGAACCTGGCAAGAAGTCAACATGTATGTTGATGCCCCCAAGATGGCTGCTGGAAAGTACTAGTGAGATTTCTGCTATCCTGAATGAGATTTCCCCTGGAAGCCAAGAGAAGCTGAGATATTCTCCAGGGAAATTATCATTGGGCTCACCTGGGGGATTGATGGGTGGGGTAATCAATCAAAAGAGCAAATGCCTGGGACTTCTCCCATGCCATTAGAAAAGGGGTGGGATATTTAATGGTTTAAAAAGCTCTCTCTCTCTCATGCCTTCCATGCCCTGCTCTCACTGTGTCCCCCTCCCCATGTGGATCAACATGCAAGTAAAACCTGAGCATTTATAATGGGAAATTGTAATCTGTAAATTGGTAATCTTTATCACTCCTCAGCCCCTTCCTCTCTCTAGGACCTATGATCTGTTATTTTCTCCCATTTCTTTTCCCTCCCTACCTTAATAAATTGCTGGTCTAACTAACCTGACATGCTTTTGAAATTAATTTCTTCAGCATAGTCAAGAACCTAGACAAAATCCAGTAACATATTTGGCATTGCCAATCAGGAGGTAATTGGCGAGTGAAACTATGGCCTATAGCCTGTTTAATGCCTTCTTTTGCTTATCCATTTTAAACAGGATTCCCTATGAGCCCCCATGGGACATAATCCCAGAAGGGAAGAGGCGGGAACATGGGAAAACTCTGCATCTGTACCATGTACCCAGGCTTCTGAGATCTGACCCCTGCTGGGAGGTCAGATGAACAGGACAGGGGCAAGAAGCAGGGATATGGCAAGACAGAGGTCCTCCAGATGAGCAAAGGGCACTGCAAAGCTCCTTTTTCATGCACTTTAGCAGCCAAGCAGCTTTGCCCTTGGGTCATTGCCTTCTGCCACACTCTCCCATTGGTGGCAATGACAGCAATGACTCAGAGCCAGGGGTTTGCACCTCTCAGCAGGTCCATGTCTTTGTAAGCCCATCTTCCTAATGGCCATACCCTGGTCTGGGATGGTGTGGAAATGTAGCAGTGGGCAGGGCCCAAACCTGATGTCATGGGAGACCCTTCCTCAAGGGTGTAACAGGCTAGTTCTCCTCTCATACTCAACCTTTACCCATGTTTTACCTTCTTACATCCTACTACTGAATTTCTCTTCAAAGGTTTTTGTTAAGATGTTTTGGAATGTCTTAAAAATTGTAAAGCTGAAAATATATTTGCTAGTAAGGAAGTTATTTCCTAAGGGTCCAAAAGCCTGTTAGCTAGAACAATTGATCTCTAATCACTTAATGGTGTTTTAACATTTTTTATTTTTTATTTATTTTATTTATTTATTTTTTATTTTTATATTTTAAAAAATGTTACACAAAAATTACAGGGATTCCCATGTTCCCCACCTCCCACACCTCCCATAACATCCCACATGAACTTCTTTCATTAGTGTGGCACATCTCCTGCAATGGAAATACACATACTGGGGCTTTGCCACTAAGCATGGACCATAGTTCACATTGTAGACCACACTCTCTCCCACACAGTTCTGCATGGTATATACTGATGTAAATTGACCTATATCTGTCGTTGAAATGTCACTCATGATAATTCCCAAGTCCAGAAAAAGCCCCTGTATTACAACTGCTTTTACCTTCCCTGTCCTGAAAGCATCCGCTGTCCACTGGCTCCATCTCACTGTTGTAATTTCTTCCATTGCTTGAATCACAATATGTCTACAACAGAATACCATTAAGTCCACTCTAGTCCATAGGTCTTCCCCCAATCCTGAGTAGTCTGGGATGATGATGTCCACTCCACCTCCAAGTGAGAAGGGGCCCATATCCTATGGTTACAATGGATGGGATTATCCTGCCTGCAGCTGCAGGCTCTCTCCATTCCCTTGGATGGCCATTGTCCATCATCGTCTCCTCACCAGGGGACTTGGGTGAGTCCATTGAGCTGTAGAGTAGGAGTTGCAGCTCCACTGATTTTCCAGGCACAGCTGGCACATGGGCAGGCCAAAGGCTCCAGTCTCTGGAAGTTCACCTACAAACTCCAGCATCACATATTTGTTTGAATAGAAGGGACTGATGGACCATGTGAAGGGAGGACTTATTTGAGTCCAACTCTGTCACTCTAAGGAGCACAAATTCCATAGTAGAGCTCACTGATAAGGCACCAATCTCTGGAGCTATCTCCCCTTATATAGGACCTGAGTGCCTCCAGAGCCCTCATGAGCCCCCCTGTTTGGGGTGATATCCACTTTGGTGCTCTATGAGATCCTACTCAGGTGTGTGTAAGCGTGACCTCAGAGATGACTTCCCAACTCTCTTTAAAGTCTCTTAGCCACATGAATTCATTTGTCTTTACCTTTTCCCCCTTTTATTCAAGGTCTTTTCCAGTCATATTGCCAGTTGGCACTTGCTATTAATCCTTCATTGCCAAGGAGGCTTATCCCCAGGAATCATGTCCCATGCTGGAGGGAAGGTATTGCATTCATACGCTGAATTTGGCTTAGAGAGAGGCCACATTTGACAAGAAGGAGGCTCTCAATTGGCAACCCTTAAGCACCCCATAAAAGTAGGCTAAGTTTCAATTACAAAAGCAAAGTCTCATAAGGCTAGTCATCAATAACAAGAGCCCATCAGTGGACCATCCTCCTTTGCCAGACACAACCCCTGCACTCGGAGGACTGTTGCTGCTCCCTTGGAGAATGTGGCAGAGCTCTCCTGGCTGGGAATTCAGTATTCCCTCATTTACTGAGTGATTGTCTACCTACTGTGACCATGCCCTACTCCTTGATAATTTGAACATTTTTATATAACTTTCATGTATATTCAGGTGAATATGAATATACATGATGGTAGTTTCCTCCAATGAAACTGCCATCCAAGACACCCCCCACCAATGATCCTCTTCTTCCCCCATTGTAGCCCTTCTGTGATCTAAACCTTCCTTGAAGATGAAGCCCATATAATAGCTAAATACAATTAATACAAAAATGAAATAATAATGATAAGCTTAAATTTAAGAGATAAAATACATGGAAACTCAGGAAAAAAAAACTTAAAATAAAATTAAAGGATTGGGACATTCAAAAAATTGGGAAAATTTTTTAAAAATTAAAACATTTATTTTTTTTGTCTTTTATCACTGCATTATCAGGTGTCCACTCTGTTCCATGGCACCTTCCCCCTCTCACTCTCCAGTGTCTCCCATATTTTCATTTAATTTTCAATGAAGTTTTAAGTCATAGCAAAGTCACACATAGAATAATAGAGACTCTCATATACCCAATCTCCTTCCCATTTTCTCACCCCATATTAAAACCTTTTTTACGTGGATGGTAGCATTGTTATAACTGTTATACAGATAGTGAGACATAGCTACTAAACAATGTCAATGGTTTACAGTATACTTTACAATTTAGATGGTCCACTTTAATAGTTTTTGATAATATTTACCATTTTCTGTATCCATTATTGTAAGGTAATGAAAAACATTTCCCTTGACAACTAAATACACCGTTTGATCTTTTCTGTTTCTTCCACCCCATTCCCCTGGGGCCCATGATACTCCCCTGTCTTGACTCATAGGATGACAAGATTCATAGTTACATGCAACAAGAGGTCTTGACATGCTGATTATCCTCCCCTATTAGGCACCTAGTCCTCCTCCTTTCTTTCCCCCCAGTACCCTTGGTATTCTAACCTGCCCTTCCTAATCAACCCACCTGTCAACTTTACACCAGCAAACCCAGTAATATCCTGTCCTATCCTTCAATATGCAACAATACTCTATCACTTTACAATGGATTATGTTCATATGGGTGATGGCTCACAGCCTTCTCTTCTCTTTCTCTCCCTTGTTAACCTATCTTTCAGACAATGGTTCTCAGAGACTGCTCACTTTCCTCAATTCAAATCAGTGAGGTCATATACTGTTCATCCTTCAATGCCTGCCTTGCTCCACTCAACATAAGGTCTTCAAGATTCACCCATGTTATTCCATGTGTTAGCACTTTATTCCTTCTTACAGCTGAGTAATATTCCATTGTATGTATGTACCTCATTTTGTTTATCCATTCATCTGTTGATGGTCACTGGGGGTGATTCCAACTTTTGGCAATTGTGAACAATGCCTCTATGAACCTTGGTATGCATATATCTGTTCGTGTCTTTGCTTTCAATTCTTCTGGGTATATACCCAGCAGTGGAATTACTGGATCATATGGAAGATCTATTTCTAGCTTTCTGCGGAACAGCCAAACTGTCCTCCACTGTGCCTGGACCATTCCACAATCCCACAAGCAGTGGACATGGGTTCTCATTCCTCCACATCCTCTCCAACACTTATAGTCTGCTGTTTTATAATAGCTACCATTCTGATGGGTGTAAGAGGGTATCTCATTGTAGTTTTGATTTGCATGTCCCTAATAGCTAGCAATGTTGAACATTTTTTCATGTGCTTTTAGCCATTTCTATTTCTTCCTTGGAGAAGTGTCTTTTCAGGTCACTTGCCTATTTTTTAAATGGATTGTTTGTCTTTTTATTTTTGAGATGTAGGATTTCCTTATATATGCAGGATATTAGGCTCCTATCAGATATATGGTTGCCAAATATTTTCTCCCATTGGGTAGGCTGCCTTTTTATTTTCTTGATGACATC
>JAQZBX010053699.1:0-18821 GCA_029593785.1 Cabassous unicinctus | reverse complement strand
ATTTCACCTTTGGTACCAACAGGGTAGCAAATGAATGTCCCCAACTACCACTGGCAGGATCTCTTAGGGAGTATCAATCTATTTCACCTTTGGTACCAACAGGGTAGCAAATGAATGTCCCCAACTACCACTGGCAGGATCTCTTAGGGAGTATCAATCTATTTCACCTTTGGTACCAACAGGGTAGCAAATGAATGTCCCCAACTACCACTGGCAGGACTACAGGCTGGTAGAAGGAAAGAGATAACTCAGAGAGAGGAAGAGAAGAAAGAGGAGGAGGAAGAGGAGTGGACTTTATCAGAGACTGAGTCACCATCTAAAGTGTAAGTGGGCAAGAGAGAAGAGAGGATGGGGTAGGTGTGAATAGAAGGGAAAAGTCAGAAGAGGATGAACAAAAGAGAGATGTATGTTATAGAAAATTAATTGTTTAAATTGGAGTGACTATAGAAGGCCACATAGCTTCTAAATTGGCCATAACTCTGTTTTCTGATAGCTCTGACATTCTCTCCTTAATGAAGATAAGCCTTGAATAGTTGGAGAGTTTCATATTTGATTTGTTCTTATGTCCTGGTAACTGCTTTAGAATTCCTCTGCTAAGGTCTGAAGATTTCCTTGCTTGAGGCCATTTACAGAGCCCTATTCACAACAGGGCAACTAGAAAAGGACAGAAGATATGTATTTTTTTCAGTCTGGTGTGAAAAGTATTGGAAATGTATAATTTTGGCTTCTTGGTCCAGACTGTGGCCATGGTCACTTTTAAAGGGTTACAATCATGGCAGATCAGTAGACACAAGGCTCCCTAGAGAAGGGTGGCTTCAGAAAGTGCTTCTTCTAAACCTTTGCTGAGGTGAGTTTCCTTCCTGAGGAAGGAATAATAAAGGGAATAAAACCAGAAGAGTTTCGAAAATGTACATCTCTGAATTAGGCTTCCGGTGGGACATTGACCATCCTCCAAGTTTTGATGCCTTCCAATTGGCCGATAAATTAAAACAACTGTGAGTCAAATGTTCTGTTTCTTGTGTGTTATCCCTGGACAAGTCATAGGTACTGGGCCACAGGAACGTTAATAGAGAAGTATAATATTTATGTAATCTAAGCATCTTTTAAAATATACAAAAAAAATAGAAAAGTAGACAAAGAAAATGTAGATGAAGAAAAAATGAGAAGGAGGAAGGAATCAGAAGTCAGAAGAAAAAAAAAAAAAGAGTCGAGGAAGTATAATAGGGTAAAGAGACTAAATGGGATCCTCATGACTAGGATCCAGGGTGGGCTTCATGGATTTGTGACCTGTCCAGTCGCACAAGGGACCCTGCTTAGAAGGTTCCCATGCTTGCTTTAATGCCCTTTGGCCACCATCTTGAAAATCTTAATTTTTTAATATGGGCCCCTCAAACTTTGCAGCGAGCTCTGCTGGGATCAGACCCCATTTCCCACAATCTCTAGCTGAATGTACAATTTCCTTAATATTACTCAACCTCGACTCCTCACATGTGAAGCAGTAATAGTGATAGGATCTAGCTCACTGGGACTGCTGGGAACATTCACTGGGACTGAAGTAAGATACTATATGACAAGCACTTACCAATGTGCCTGGAAAGTGAGCACCCACTAACAAGTTTGACTTTTGGTGTTATTAAACTAGCAGCCGCTGTTGGATGGTGAGGCACAGGAGACTGTGACCAACTATCTCGAATGCTGTGCGGGCAGATTGTCTCTATTTATAGCTGCATATCATTCCAAAGCCAGGGGATTATGGCAGCAGTATATAGAAAATATGGTCCAAGCCATTAGGCAAATCCCTCCTGCTCTGGACTCTCCATTCATGAAATGTGTGCCAGGCCTTCCTCCCCAGCTTCTCAGTAGCACCAGCACCCACAGTCTGAACTGAGTGGATTCCCCATTATCAGTACTGCTCTGGCTTGTCCCCTCACTCACATAACTTTAAAAAGCTTGTCCATTGCATCTCTATCTCTGAAATTAGACCCTGCTATGCTATGATTCGGGGTCCAGATGAGAATCTTGCTCTCCCAGAGGTTTATTTTAAAAACTTATATTTCTATTTCTCCTTTGTTTTCCCTAGAAGACAGCTGTGCACCGAGTGCTCTGAAAACAAGCTCCAGCTGCCCCTGTTCTGACCTGGCTTTATCTTCACCTTGAGCTTGCTTACCTCCAAAGCCAAAGCCAGCAGAGCAGAGATGAAGCACTCAAACCTTTGCTTCCTTCCCCAAAGCACTCAAGCTACACATTCCATCTCCCCATGTTGGCTGGAGGTCATAGGACTGTTACCTAGCTTCAAGGGTCTCCAGAAATACAGTAGCATACTTAAGACACTTGAAACATAATAAGAAAATTCGAATGTTTGATTTGAGAGGAGATAGGCTCAGCAGGCAATAAAAAACGGTGGTGAGAATACTGAAAAGAAACAGGCAGTAAGTTGGTAGAGAAACCCAAAAATAAAAAATAAAATGATACAGGATTTTATTATTTCAGCTTTGTCCTAGCTTTATATGACAACTCTCAATAGAGAATACTAATGCAAGACAATGAAAGTATCTGAACAACTTCAAATGTTCTATTTCTCTTTGTGGAATAGTTGCAAAAGGAAAATTACATTTGATTATATGGCTCTGTCAGAATCTACTTTCTTACTTGGAGGTTGATACATATACCACATTCAAAGTATAGTGACATAAGCATCTATAGAACAGGCACAGAAAAATAAAGGTGTATAGAAATAATCTCCTAGGCTAACAGACAATTTGATATAACACAAGTACCCAACTACACACTATGCTTCAAACTGGGAGTTGGGGCTGGGAGGCAATCAGAAGGAACAATGTATTACAGGTCTAAGTGAAATTGAAGTACTGTTCTATGTGGTAAATAAGCCCATAGAATAACACCTTTTATACTGAGATGAAAAAATAAAACAATCCACAAAACAAGCTTCTGCATCAAGGAAAACAAAACTCTCCCACATTATACCTCCTTTCTCCGGGACAATTTGTACACAAATGTGATTTGTTCTCATTCTATGAAGTTATTTAGAAAGCAATGTTAGACTATTTAAGCCCCAGCTTATGCATGCTAAAGGTTAAAGGACATAGAAATTAGTGTAAAACTCATGGTGACTTTAATTTCCTAGCTCTGGGGATTGAAGAACTCAGTGAAGTTAGAACACTTCCCACTATTTTAGTACACTTTGAGTCTGCCTACCTGGCAAGGCCTGATCCTTTTCTACATGGCTGGAAACCCAGAAGAGATTCACTTTTTTTCTGCAATGAGGCCATGAAAGCAATGACAGGCTTGGGCCTCTAGTAAACATGGACATACCAGAACAAAAGGGAAGAGGCCCACATGATATACCTTTTCATTTGTGTCTTCTGTGCTCCTAATTTCATTGCAGAAGTGTTTTCTAAAAATCAAACAACCACAATCTGGGTAGAGCAGGTATAACAGCAAAGGCAAAAGTAGCACTTTTTCCTGCTTGTTGTTTTATTCAAGAAACTGCTAAGTGTCACCTTTTGGGCCCAAATAACCTCATCATTGGTTCATAAGCATTTTGGGATCACAGACTCCTTCGATATTCAAATACTTGCTTTTCCCTACTCAAAAAAGTCACTTCTGCAGGTGGAGGAATAAACTTTAAACTGTTGCTTTATCGCCTACGGGATTGGTGAAACATGATTTTGGAGTGGTTTCATTACTCCAGAGCAGCTCTAGCAGAAACTAGGAAATATGGACAAAGAATAAGAATAGGGGCATTGTTTTGTAAGAAGGAGGGATAAAGTCATCTCGATAGGAAGAATATGCTTTCTTCTCATACACTCACTGGGGCATCCTTTTCATAAAACACAGGAGATCATCTCTGGAAGAAAATTAAGCTGTGTTTACCTTCAAACAGTGTTGGAGGGAAAACTTCCACTTCAGATTACAGAGAGATAAAACTGGAATAGTTCATACTCATCAGCTCCATCCTTCTTCCAGGGGAAGCCTGAAGGACCTGAGTTTGCAAAACACAGGAAGCACTCAGGACATTCTAATTCTGGGGAGAGAGTTTTAAAGCCAAAGGGAGGATCCAAGAACTTAAGAGAGAGACTGTGATAGCGACAGGGGAGAAGGAGGACATGGAAATGGAAGAGAACCCACATGGAATGCCCTCCAAGGCATCCTCCTTTATATGGCCTTGCCCCTTTGGAGAGCATGATGGAACAGGACACCTAAAGAAGAGGTGCAGCTCCTAACATCCTGACTTGGTACTGTTTTGAGAAAAGTACTTGAACTTTTATTCAGTAAAAGAACTACTTAATCCATTACTTCAGGTCAATGTATGCACTCAGTAAAACAACAGCAAAATAAGGAACAGCTATATGAAAAGGAGTAGTGTATTACACTGGGCACCAAAGCACGCCTTTGTGAATTACTAGATGGGAAGTGTAGACACCAACAGAAGATATCCTAGTTAGTAAGAAGAACCATAATATGATTTTTACCAGTTCCCTGCCTCATATTTACAAAGGCAACTTGGAAACATCCTCTGTAGGACAGAAAATGCCCGTGTGGGGGAAGGGGCAATACACAGGTTATATGCTTATATTTGCACACTCTCCTTCCTGCTTATGGAAACTTCAGGTTACGAATATTTTGATACCTGTAATTGTCAATGAATACTTTTCAGTTCTGCTCACAAATCAGTGTTGAACTCCAGCAATCACAAACCTGGGCTTCCTGAAGTTTTATAAAATAAGGGTTACTTAATTTTTATTTCTAGGACATGGATCTGAAAACCTGTGTCTTAGTATTGCTCCTTAAAAAGATGCACAGTGAAATCAAAGAGGATAGACCCAAAGATGAAAAAAAAAAGAAAGCCCAGGGTTCTCTGCTCAAAATCATAAGTCCCTATCACAATTTTAACCATTTTCCCTCTAGCTATCACTCAAAAGACATCAGGAACACACGCAGGCTGCAATGTAGCCGCTCAGCACATTTCTGTGACTGAAGGAGGCAAGTTCAGAAAGGGCCAGACTTTCAATGGTGAGTATCACAGGTTAGAAACCGCAGAGGGGCAGGCCAAATATCATATATCACTAAATCTGCCTTAGAGCTGGAAAGTTAGTTTCTGGGAAGCCTCTCTTTCCCTCAAGGGGCCTTGATCTTCACTGACCCTTTGTAGCAGGCAGAAGGAGCACTATAAGGGGAGTCAGAAATCCTGACCCCAGCCCCAGTTCCCTATAAACCACAATAGAGTTTTTCAGTAAGCACTTCACCTCTGTTGATGTTACTGTTCATACCTGAGAAATGAAGGGATGAACCAGAATGGCGGTTTTCAAGTTTAAAAAGAAAGAAAGGAAGGAAGGAAGAGCTTGCAACCTATCTTTATTTTAAATGAAGTCGCATACCAAAATTCAGGATATAAAAGATAAAAGTGGCAGTTACCTGGAAGCTGGCCCTGTAGCCTTTTACACTCCCCCTGAACAATGAGTGCACAGCTTGTAGATTAGTGCAAAGGTCTTGATTTAGAGAGTTTCCCAATCCAGCTGAAAAGCCTTTTTTTAAAAAGATAATACAGATTCCTGGGCTCCACTCCAAATCTACTGACTCAGAAACTCATGGGCAGAACATAGAACACTGTACTTTCAACAAGCGCCATAACGAAATTTTAAGGTGCTCACTTGGCAGATATGGACCAGCATTGGGAATTTCTACCCTAGAATCTTTCTAATACACTTTCAAGGACTCAAAACAACAATGGCAATCAAAGAAAGAAACATGATTCCATCTTTCCCATATCAGGCTTTTTAAATTACCTTCAAGTCACCATATTGAAAACAGATGCAAATTACATCATCATACCACCAGAGTTAGACATGCTTCAGGAAATACAAGCAAATAATGAAATTATTTGCAGGGATTTCTCACTCCAACCACCTCCCCAAAGCTGGCAATTCCTTCTCCTTTTCATCACCAAAAATTTCCCATTAGTTATCTTGAATGATGTTATCTCTTCTTAGAGAACAAGGAACAGAAAAGCCCTTGAAAATGTGTCCAAAAAATATAGGGAGGCACCACAGTGGGTCTACACTTTCAGATTTGGCTACTGAGTCAATAATCCAATGCCAGTCACCAGGATAGATAACTCACTCTGGGGAGACTCTGAAATTGAAAAACTTCACAGTGCCAGCTTTCATAAGGAGGTAATACATGAAGATAGAGTAGTACAGTTTCTGGTATATAATAAGCATTCAATTAACATTAGCTACTATTACTGTCACTGTTTATTATTATATTACTCACAGAAATCGATTAAGACACTTTCAGATTGTCTAGTTCTGCCAGGTTGTTTGGACAAGGAAGAATTCTGTGTGTGATAAGTGTTCCATAATTATCATTCAAAATATTTCTCAGCCAACTCTCATTAAAGAAAGAAAAAAGAAACCGTGAAAACATGGATGATTCCAAAGCAGTGTTCTCTAACGTTAGCCTGCATTAGGATACTCGGAGGGCTTGTTACACAGATTGCTGAGTATTACCCCAGATTTTCTGATTCAGAGGTCTAGGGAGGGACCTGGTAATTTGCATTTCTAACAAATTCCCAGGTGATGCTGCTGCTGCTGTTGGTAGTCCAAGGACCACCCTGGGACTCATGTTGCTTGCAACCAAGGTCCAAAGGCTTTGTTTGGAGGGCTATTGTCCTTAAAATTTTCAGTGATGTCTAACAACCCCATCCTGAGCTTAAACAGGTTCATCAATAGCATTTTAAATGTTTCAAGTTTTTAGGATATGTGCATGGTTTAGTGACCAGATCATTTTCTGTTAAAAAATTGACAAATACAACTATACTCTTTGATGCAATATGAGGAATCACTTAGCTCTGGTAACAGGGAAATTCAAGGCATAGTTGGATCCTGGGTGCAATACAAGATGGTCCAGGCTCCCACTCATTCCATTTCTTGGTTCTATTTGTCTGTCCTTTTTGTGGCTGACCACAAACAAGCCTTTCCTCATGAGGAAAAAGAGAAGGCATCTCACAGCTCATGATGCACAGAGAAGAGAGAGACAATATCTCCCAGATTCCTCAGGTGAAATCACACAGAGGTATGACTGGCCATATTGGAAACACGTGCCATCATTTTAGAACAATCACTATGAATGCATGGAAAAGGAACCAAGATTGACCAGCCTTTAGTCCCAAGCCTGACAGACCACACTGATGGATGGTTATAGCAGAAGCAAGTGTAGGGATAGTCAGTTCTACAGTGGGGGAAAAAAATGTCTAACAAGTAGGACTATGTGTTGAAAATAGAGGTTGAATGCCTGAGAGGGAGAGAGGAGATGGGTCTATTCTGAAGGTAGATGCTGAGGACAAGGAACTGAAGAAAGTACAGCAGGCAACCCCAGTTCCAATGAATTCAGACCTGTGTACACAGACCTCTCCACAGCACACCTACAACAGCAGACTTTTAACAGGACAATTATCCTTTCCATTGCTTTTCCATTGCTACCACAGGAATCACAGGGACTACTCTTGCCTGGAATTCTGTGTTTGGCTCCTCAATTTCCCAACTAGTTAATGCATAAGCCACCATTTCATAGAAGACATTCAATATATGTTATTGAATAAAAACATGAATAGAGAAAAGAAAGGACCCAACTGTATTAGTCAGGGTTCTCTCGGGAAACAGAATCAACAGGAGATATCTGTCAGTAATATGAGATTTTATAAGAGTCTCTCACGCGACCGTGGGGATGCACAAGTCCAGGTTCCGCAGGCAGGCAGCAAACCAGGGGCTCTGATGAAAGTCCGATGAAAGGTCCTTGATGAGTTTCTGGGAGAAGTTGGCTGTCCAAAGACAAGCTGGGAACTTCTCTCTGAATGTTTAAATCATTTCCCCTTTTAAGGCATTCAACTGATTGGATAAAAGCGTCACCCATTGCTGATGCAATCTCCCTGATTGATGCAGATGTAATCAGCCATCCACGCAGTAACCTCACTGGTGATTGAAGTCCATAAATGCTCTTGTATTACAATTAGCCCAGTGCTTGCTGGACCAAACACCTGGACACAATTACCTGGCTGAGTTGACATATTAGCCTAACCATCACACCAACCAAATTGAATTTGGGTAAGTTAAATGAGCTTTCTGAGCCCATCTGTTCACCTAAACAAACAAATAAACAAACAAACAAACAAAAAAGAATATATTTTCTGATCACTCTTTTTCCTTCATTTCTCTTGAAGGTAGCTTTGAGAAATAAATATAAAAGTGCCTCTGAAAAGGAACAATCAAAACACAAACATAACCCTTCTGTGAACCAAAACATCTTCAAATATGAAGCCAATAAAATAGCCAAATATAATTAATAAGAAAATGAAATAATAATGATAGTTTTAAAAATAAGAAATAAAATACAAAAAATTTTTAAAAATAAAAATAAAAATTTGGGATAATAAAAATTAATGAAAAAATATTTAAAATTTTTTTTTGACATTTTGCCTTTCATCTGTAAGATCTGTTGTCCTATATGTACAGTGACATTTTCTTCCATTTATTGCCCCAGTGTCTTACTTTTTTCGTTTTGTCCTCAAAGAAGTTTTAGATTACAGAAAAGTCACATACCACATACAGGGGACTCCCATATACGCAACATCCTCCCCCTTTTCCCCCTTCCCCTATTAATAACATTTTATATGTGAATGGTACATTTGTTACAACTGATGTACAAATATTGAAACATAGCTACTAACCATAGTCAATGGTTTACATTATGGTTTATATTTTGGACCATACACTTTTATAAACTTTGATGCAATTCAACATGGCTTGTATCCATCATAGCAAGATCATGTAGAACACTCCCATTGCCCACAAAATGTCCCCTGTTACATCTATTCTATTCCTCCCTCTGCCTCCCCTTGGGACCCACGACAACCACAAGGACAAGATTCATATTTACTTGCAACAACACTGAGGGCTTGACACACTGGTCCGTCCTCCCCTATTAGGTACCCCTATGCTCTTGAGAGACTCCTGCCCCTCTTTTTGAGAACATAGCGGGCCTCCCCAGGATGGGAGTCCACAGACTTGCTGCTAATATGTGGGTGTCCACCCACTGATATAACACACCATGGCAAGATGAACACTCACACACTCCTTAGAAGCCTGCCCCAGGTGTGCCCTGTCCTGAATGCTCCCCACATCCAACACCCCAAACCAGCAACCCTCACTTGCCATATTGCCAAAACAGCATTCCCAACATTATAGTTTCAACCATGTACCTGCCAATGCCCAGTGTTTACCTGATCACTCCCCCCACCCTTCCCCCAGTTCCATGGACAGTCCAACCCACCCTCATTTTTTTAAGAAGCTTTGGATCACAGAAGGGTTACAACTGTGGCGGGGGATGATCATTGGTGCCAGGTGTCAGTGATGGGGGATACAAGGGAGGAAGCTCACCTGGGCATACATATAAGGCATATAAATGTGTTCAAATGTTCATGGGGCATTGTCATGGTGGGTGGAGATTCACATAATAATGGAAAGAATATCAAATTCCCATCCTGGGGAGCTCTGCCACATTCTCTAATGGATCAGCAAGAATCCCCCGAGTACAGGGGCAATGACTAGTGAAAAAGGATGGTCCATTGACAGGCCCTTGATATTGATGACTGTGCATATGAACCTTTACTCTTGAAATTGAAACTTAGCCTAGTATTATAGGGTGCCTAAGAGTTGCCTCCTGGGAGCCTCCTTGTTGCTCAAATGTGGCCTCTCTCTAAGCCAAACTCAGCATATAAATATATTATCTTCCCCCAGCATGGGACATGACTCCCAGGGATGAGCCTCCCTGGCACCAAGGGTTTATTACTAAGCACCAAGTAGCAATGCAACTGGAAAAAGACCTTGACCAAAAGGGGGGAAAAGGTAAAGACAAATGAGTTTATATGGCTAAGAGACTTCAAAATGAGTCAGGAAGTCATCCCAGAGGTTATGCTTATGCACATCTCAGCAGAATCTCATTTAATGCCAAAGTAGATACTCCCCCCAAATAGCAGGGTTCCTGTGGGCTCTGGAGACATCCAGACACTATAATCAGGGCAGATAGCTCAGGAGTTTGATGCCTTGCCAGTGGGCCCTATTTTGAAATTTATGCTCCCCAGTGTGACAGAGTTGGACTCAATTGTGTTTTCCCTACACATGGCTCTTCTGTCCTTCTATTTGAACCTATAATTAGTACTAGAGTTGGTATGTGTATGTCCAAGAGACTTAAATCTTTAGGCTGTTCATGTGCCACCTGGGCCCTGAATCTCAAAGGAGTTGCAACTCCTACTCTCCAGTTAATTGGTCTCAAGGAGGTAATGATGGATAACTGCCATACCAAGGAACCAAGAGCATCTACAACTGCAGGCAAGAGAGTCCCATCCATCGGCCCCATGGAATCGCAGCCCCCTCTCAATTAGAGGTGGAGTGGACATCACCATCCCAGAATCCTCAGGACTGAGGAATGAACTATGGACTAGAGTAGACTTACTGGTATTTTACTATAGACTTATGGTTCTAGCAATGGAAGAAATTACGACAATGATGTGGAGTCAGTGGTCACTGGAATTTCTGAGGGCAGGGAGAGGGAAAAACAGGAGTAATACGAGGGCATTTTCTGGACTTGGGAATTGTCCTGAATGACATTGCAACAACAGAGGCAGGCCTTTGTACATCTTGCCATAACCTATAGAATTGGGTGGGAAAGAGTGTGAACTACAATGTAAACTTTAATCCACACTTCGTGGCAATGCTCCAAAATGTGTTCATCAATTGCAATGAATGTACCTTACTAAAAAAGGATGTTATTAATGTGGGAAAATATGGGAGGTGTGGGGAGAGGGGCATATGGGAATCCCCTATATTTTTTATGTGACATTTGTGTAATCTAAGTATCTTTAAAAAATAATAAAAAAATTAAAAATAACACAAAAATAAAGAAATATTATTGATGATACTGTGTAAGATTCTGTGATTCTCTGCAAACTAGTGGCCTAGCTATATATTAACATTGCAAATTAACATTCCAGAAATGCTGTTCTGATTTAGCTCTGCCAGAAAAGCTCAACTGCTATTATACTGCTCTATTTTGTCACCTAAGCCCATGGATCTCAACCCCAGCTCATGTACAAATCATCTAGGAAGTCTGTAACACTGATACCCAGGCTTACCCCAAGAGTCCATTTAAGAATTGAGTGGGTTGTGGGCCCATGCATCTGCATGTTTTAAATCTCCCCAGGTGATTTTTTATATACAACCATGGCAGAGAAGCTCATTATAACTTCATCAATACCTAAGTGCTTCTCTCTGCCACTTGTAAAATAGGCTTCCCAGTTGACTTCAGGTGAGTTTTCTAAATCTCAGATACATGAACTTATCATTTCCCTTATGTCAGCATCCTCCCCTTCAAGAACATGCCAGGGGAAGAGGATGTGGCTCAAGAGGTTAAGCTCCCATCTCCCACATGGGAGGTCTCAGGTTCCTGGTGCCTCCTGAAAAAAACAAAAACAACAACCAAAACAAACAAGAAAAAACAAACAACGCAGGGGAGCCGATATGGCTCAGTGGTTGAGCACTGGCTTCCCACATATGAGGCCCTGGGTTCAATCCCTGGCCCCTGGTACTTAAAAAAAAAAAAGGATTATTCCAGGCCACTTTAGTAACAATCTCTCAGCAGAAATTCTCTTCCAAATGTTTCTTTCATGCAGAGATCTGAATGGAACAAATAAAGTAAAACAATTTAACCCTCTAGCTAAATGGATGGCATACACTAGAGATGGAATTTTTGTCTAAAAGGTTTGCTGCTATTAAAATTTACCCCATCTTCTAAATTCCAAGTAAATAAAAAGAAAGGAGAGAAACTGCACTCTAATTTAATTCAAATTTGCAGCCTCATAATCTGAGTTTTAATTATAGATGTGCCCTCTATTTACCAAATATTATTTGCAAAAGTTAACTGGGATGGGGGGAAGACAAACCATTTATTTTGCTGCATTAAATTAATCAGAATATTATTTACTGTCTACTATGTGTTGGGAAAAATGTAACTGCTGGAAGCAGGGAACCGGCAAATGTAGGAAACAAAGACAAATCATATTGCATCCATTCTCAAAGAGCTTGCCTCTCCAGCTTCATGGTCCTGTAGGAAAGTTACAGGGGAGGTTTTCTCAACCCTGACACTATTGCTATTGCTATTTTGGGCCAGGTATGCCCTTAATGTAGGGGGCTGTCTTGTGCATCATAGGATGTTAGCATCCCTGGTCTCTGCCCACTATGGCAGCACCCCCCACCCCAAGCCATGAAACCAAAAATGACTCCAGATTTGGTCAAACGTCCCTGAGAGGAGAACGATGGTGGAGACAAAATTACCCCAGTTAAGAACTACTATTTTAGAATGAACACAGAATTAAGTTTTGACCAGTTTAATAAAACTCTTCTTACAAAAGTTAATATTAATAACAATAGCAGCAATTAATAAAATTATTCTAAAATGATGTACCAATCATCTTGTCAGCGTTTGGAATAGATGATCCCACTCATTTCTCACAAGTCAGAGAGTTGAGAGAATTTACTCATGGTCACATCACTAATCACTGACAGATATGGGATTCAATCCCAGGCCTGCCCCCCTCTCAGCTCTATTTTCTGCTATCTTTTTTATTGATTGATTGATTGATTGAAGGAATCTGGAGCTCTGAGAAGCAGGGCATGCACGGGATCTGGAGGTAGACCAGACCAATTGGTTTACTGGGTTTTAACATTGAGCAACGTGGGTCCTGATCAGAAAGCTCTTACACAGCAGGCTGGGATGAAAACCCAGGGATTCCAATATCCAAGGCAGAGCTGGCATCTCAGCAGTTCCCAGAGATTTTAGTACCAAATTGCCAGTAAGGCTGGGCTTGGCTTGGCACTGTACATGAAACGGACTCCTCCCTTCCAGAAGACTACAGCCCAACACGCAGATTCAAAAAAACCCAGTCTCCCCATTTTAGGAATTTATGCTTTCCTAAATTGATGTTTTTCAATTGGTAGGCTAAAGAGATTTCTGAGGGCCCTCACAGAACAAAACGGACAGGAGGTGGGGGGTGGACCTTGGGAATGTATTAGAATTCCACATAAAGTTTTGTTTAAGGAAAAGGATTTCAGTGAGAAGCCTAACTTGAAAACAAGTCACCTTTGTACCACCAGCCTTCCTGCCCACAGGAGGCTTCTTCAGTTCCTCCTACCTCTGAGTCTTGGCACTTGCCGTCATTTTTGACAGATGTGCTCTGTCTTTCCAACTTCCTGCTCCTCACCATTCACTCCCAGAAAGAAAATCACATTATGACCATAATTCATCAAACCTCTCCTCAAATGTACCCAGAGTAGGATAAATGCTCCTATAATTGACTCATTCTCTCCATTTATTAATTAATTAATTCAGGCTTTTCTTTTTTGACATTTTCTTTTAGTTCCTTCTATGTGTCAGGCAGTTTTTGGCATTAGGGAACACATGATAAATAAGCCAAACATGGTCTCTGCTCTTAAAAAGTAAAACCATTTCAGACAATTCTAAGTTGAATCATAAGAAAGTCAATGTTTCTGACCAAAAAAAGAAGTAATTGCTTATAGTCCAACTTACATAAAATGCAAAAAGTAGAATAGGGCTGCATGATAGATGATTGCCATATGTTCCTGTTTTAGATGGCGATGGCCTCTCTGAGGAAATAACGGCTGAGAATTCACCAAAGGGAAAGAACTAGAATAATAGCATCCCAGGTGGGGAAATGACAACGACAAAGACCCTGACAGAGGAGTAGTGGCGTTATGACCAAGGCAGAGAGAGAGAAGCTGTTAGAGTCAGAGAATGGGGATATAGGAAGTTTGAGGGGAAGATTAAGAACACATGTGGTTTGTCAAAAATGGAATAGGTCATGGTTTTATTAAAAAGTGACAAAGTCAGTGAAGAGTTTTAAAGTAAGGACATGTTTTGATCTTATGAACTTTTTCAGGGGAATTGGTTCCTGAGAACATTGTATCAAGGGCAAGAGTGGGAAAAGGGAGACAAGTTAGGAGGTATTTCATCAGTCAAGCCAAAAGAGAATAGTTCCAATTCGGTTGATAATTGTATATGAAGGGAAACATTGGGGTTTGGGGTATATATTGAAAATTGAATTAACAGAACTTCCTGATGAATTTAAAAAGATATGAAAAGGTGAAATAAAATAATCAAAACTCGTTGGTTTTGGTTTGAACACTGGTAGTACCATTTCCTAAGTTGGGGAAGTCTGGGGAAGAAGTGGGTATGAGAGCTGGGAACATGGGAATGAATAGTCTGTTGTTGTTTTATCTCTGTGATGGTTAAGTTCATGTGTCAACTTGGCTAGGTGATGGTGTCTAGTTATTTGGTCAAGCAAGCCCTGGTGTGATTGTTACTGTCAGGGTATTTCCTGGATAAAAATCAGTAGTCAGTTGATTGCATCTACAGCTGATTGCATCAACAATCCTCAAAGGAGATTGCCTTCAGCAAGGAGAGAAGCCTCATCCAGTCAGTTGAAGACCTTAAAAAGTAAGGGTTTTTAACCATTTTTGTCCCAAGGACCCCTTTGCCAGTCAGGTGAAAACCACGGACTCTTTACTAAGTCCACACTATACTGTGTATTATTTAATAAATATATCACACCTGCACCAACTCATCCCAAGAATAATGTTTTTCTGAATATCAATTCAAACTCATGGACCCCTTATTAAGAACCCCTGCCTTAAAGGGAGAACTGATGATTTCAGCAGTCAGAAAGAAGAATTGCTGTCTCCACGTTGCCAGCCAGCTTCTCCTGAGTTCCCAGCTTGCAGCCAGCCCTACTGAATTTGAACTTGCCAATATCCATGAATGCATGAGCCAATTCCTATAATAAATCTCATAATATTTACATATATATCTCCTATCAGTTCTGTTTCCCTGGAGAACCCCGACAAATACATTCTGTTGGACGTTAGGTGGCAATGTCAGATGGGCAGTTATGTACAGACCTTGAGAATAGTCAAATCTATTGATGGACATTTGGGAGTAAGCCTATAGATGACATTTAAAGTCATGAGAACCGGTGAAGTATTTCAGAAGAGAACAATGTTAAGTTCAAAGTTGGAAACTTGGAGCATTCCAAAATTAAAAGCTGAACAGAGAACCAGTAAATGAGACAAAAAGAAAATAACCAGTGAGGTTAAGAAAAAAAGTAAAGAAAAGAAAAAAGAAAGTGTGATGTCCTTGAAGTTGTATCAAGGATAATACCCTCAAGAATGAGGAATATCTTCAGCCCATCTGCGTCATACAGCAGATGAGACAAATGTCCCTTGACAATGGATCAAATATATAAGCCTGAGGGGGAGACTCGACTCAAGGGCCTTAAGAAGGGATCAGGGAAATATGACATTGATTTACTGAAGTTTTAAGGATAAATAAATATATGGATGATATATGAATGGTCATTTTCCCTGGAGATTGGTCAACCCTGAGTGATGGACCCTGCATGCAAGAGAAAGATCTCTGGGCAGAAACTCTGTACATCACAAAGAGAAGAAGCTGACATAGGCTGCTATATACAGACCCAAGCAGCAAATATTCTATACTGGTTGTTCTAGACCTTAAACTTTCTACCCCCTACTACCAACTACCCCAGATTTTACTGCCATTTGCATTAACCTGTATATTTTAACCATGTGGCCATCTAAATACATATACACATACACATAGTTACCTAAATGGATATAGCTATTTTGCTTTTGTTCACCTGATCAACATAACAATAGTAATGATACTAATGCTATATATAATAGACACCAATTTTGAAGTCTTTACTGCATCAAGCTCTGTTAGAAAATTCACAAACTATGAGCTCTTGCTGACAAAGTAGTAGAGAAAGTACTAGCTATGTTATCCAGATAATTTAATCAATTGCCTGTTTCATATACTTCCCTCTAAAAATGAATGTTCCTTTTCCATAACAACTTTCCTTTCGGATTTAATCATCCAAATAACTCTCTCAGCACTCTATATTACTTTGGTAGATTTGCCCATTCCTTACTACTTTTAGATACCTGGTTAAAGATAAACACAAAGTTTTTATCTTTTTTTTTTTCCTCAGAAATTTACTAAACTCAATTCAGGAGACTGGCAAAGAATGTAAGCCATTCTCATTTCTGGTTGCCTTTTTTCCTTTTCACTCTGATTACTGTCAGTTTTCATTTTCTAAGTGAGGATTATATGTGGAGATAAGAGTTTTAAAATCCAGACCACTTTCCATTGCCACCCAAATACTTGTATGAGTAATCTTCCTACTCCCATCGGTTTAATTTGGTCTCAGGGAAATAAAATCATTCCAAGTAACAATATAGATATAAAATGCCAGCTATAAATACAGACCGATTTTTAAACAAATTCTTGTATGGCATCTTTCTAAGACAAAGTTAAGAAACTTTTGTTAGGATTAAATAAGATAAACGTGTCTGGATAGGATTTTTTAAAGTAATGCTTCCATAATTTGTTAAGTTGCCTTTTGTCTGTTATTTTATTTTTGAAGTTGAAATTAAGCTTAAAAAAAAAAAAAAAGTTAAGGAACTTTTGGTTATAGCTAAGTGTCTTAGAAACTACTTAACAAATGATCTTTAAGTTACTCCACACTTGGTAAATAAAACCACAACAGAAAAAAAGATTTGTGTATTATCACTTAAGACTTCTACTTTGAAAACAGGACTGACTTCTGTTTTTCTGAGTAAACTTATAATAAAATTTACTGACCAGAAAAACGTATTCACAAGATCTGTTTCTGCACTTTGCTTTAGTCTGCCAACTTTATGACAAGGTATATTAATCAGGCCCTTTTTTGGTAGGAAGTAACAAACTCAGTTTTAGCTGGATTTCACCAAAAGGGGAAGTGAATTATCTATGGTTCATTGGTGTTAGGCCTGGCTGGAACTTGGGTTCTCTTTTTATCCTCTTTCTTCTGTGTAGCCTTCTGAAGCATGTTTTTCCCATACAATGGCAAGTTGGTTGCCAGCTATTCCAGACTTTCATTCCTACTAGTTTCACAATTCCAATAGAAAGAAAGCCCTTCTTTTATCAGAATTCTAATAAATTCCTGCCATTTTCTTTGTTCCTGTGGGCCATCCAACTCTGTCAGGCCAAGCTATTACCACATACCATGTAGGAACCACTTGTAATGCAGAGACTGACAATGGATAAAGAGGAGCCCTCCAAAAGAAAATGGGAACATTACCACAAGAATCATGGGGAGTGTATTTGGGGTAGATTAAAACAAAAATACAGGTTTCTACTAGAGAAAAAAATCTCTCTTGATCTTTTTTGTGGGCAAATTCCCTTGGACATGCAGTAACCTAATTCAATGATTATACTGTATCTGCCTCATTAAAGGGACTTCAACTCTAAATATTGCTGGTATTTACAAGCCAAATTTCTACCTGTTTCCTTCTGAAATCTGACTTTCCTCAAGTTTTCTCTTATGTTTCATTTATTGGAGCCTTAAGGGGAAAAAAAAAAAAACAACTAAATTCTATTAGTCACAATTTTGGGGTATTTGTTACATTTAGCTCTCCAGACACATTTGTGTTGATGAAAGTTTTGGTAGATTAATTGTGTACCAGGTTCTTGGTCTTGGACAGGTTCTTGGTCTTGGCCCGCCTTCTGGTGGATAAGATCCCTTCAAGATGTTACTTCAGTTAAGGCATGGGCCCATGTAATTAATTTGTGCTTTAATCTAGATTACTGGAGTCCACTGGAGGCAGAGTGAAAGTCAAGTAGAGAGAGAAGCCAGGAGAGGCCACCATGTGCATTGCTATGTGACAGAAAAGCCAAGGACCAAGGATCACTGGCAGCCAGCCCTAGCATCCAACAATCTTTGGGGAAAAGGCATCACCTTGCTGACACCTCAATTTTGGACTTCTCCTAGACTAAAATATGAGCCAATAAATTCCTTTAAAAATAAATAAATAAACCCATTTTGTGGTATCTATTTTAGCAACTGGGGCACCAAAACAGAAGGCAAGTGCATCTCCATGTTCAAAAAAGGGTAGGAAGGTGAACCATGTTTGAGGAGAAGCATTTGTAGTCTTGACAATTATTTCATATTTTCATTTACGTACAAGACTTTACAATTTGGGGAAGAAGAAAGAGAGTGGGCACTATAAAAGAGCACTCCAGGAGTTAATGAAAATCACCAAAGTCTGAATTTTCTGCAAAGACAAACAAACAAAAAATGGTACTTAACAGTATAAACCTAACAGGCCAACTCCAAGACATATACTTGTCAAAGTGTCCAATGCTCAAGACAAAGAGAAAATAATCAAGGCAGCAAGAGAAAAGAGAACCACCACATACAAGGGAAGCACAACAAGATTAAGTGCTGATTTCTCATCTGAAACCATGGAGGCAAGAAGACAGTGGTATGACATAGTCAAAGTACTAAAAGAAAAAACTTCCAGCCACGAATTCTCTATCCAGCAAAACTGGCATTCAAAAATGATGGAGAGTTCAAAATATTCGCAGATAAACAGAAATTAAGAGAGTATGCCAATAAGAAACCTGTACTTCCAGAAATACTAAAGGAAGTTCTACAAGTTGAAAGGAAAAAATAAGGGATAGAGAGTTGGAGGAGAGTGTAAAAACAACTAAAACGACAAAAAGAGAAATAAAAACAACATATGACATACATTAACCCAAAGAAAATATGGCTGAAGTAAGAAATTTGTTGCGAGTAATAACCACTGAACGTTAATGGATAGCATTCACCA
>JAQZBX010053698.1:0-18820 GCA_029593785.1 Cabassous unicinctus | reverse complement strand
TCCAAGGAAGAAATACAAATGGCTAAAAAGCACATGAAAAGATGCTCGACATCGCTAGCTATAAGGGAAATGCAAATCAAAACTTCAATAAGATACAATCTTACACCCATTAGAATAGTGGCTATTAAAAAAACAGTAGACTATAAGTGTTGGAGATGATGTGGAGGAATGGGAACTCTTGTCCACTGCTGGTGGGATTGTAGAATGGTCCAGCCACTATGGAGGACAGTTGGCAGTTCCTCAAAAAACTAACTATAGAACTTCCATATGAACCAGCAATTCCACTGCTAGGTATATACCTAAAGAATTGAAAGCAAAGACACAAACAGATATATGCACACCAATGTTCATAGTGGCATTGTTCACTATTGCCAAAAGTTGGAATCAACCCAGGTGCCCATCAGTAGATGAATGGATAAACAAAATGTGGTACATACATACAATGGAATATTACTCAGCTGTAAGAAGGAATAAACTGCTAACACATGGGATAACATGGATGAATCTTGAAGACCTTATGCTGTGTGAAGCAAGCCAGGCATTGAAGGATGAACAGTACATGACCTCACTGATATGAATTAAAGAAATTGAGTGGTCTCAGAGAGCTATTGTCGGAAAGATAGGTTTACAAGAAATAAAAAGAGAAGAAAAGGTTGTGAGTTATCATCCATATGGATGTAATCTATAGTAAAGTGATAGAGTGTAGTTGCATATTGAAAGGATAGGACAGGAGGGCAGTGATATTATTGGGTTGGGTGGTGCAGGGTTGACAGGTGGGTAGATTGTGAAGGGTGGGTTAGAATGTCCAGTATACTGGGGGGAGGGTTGGGAGAGGGACCAGGTGAACACTTGGGATTTGTGGGTATGAGGTTGAAAGTACAGAGGTGGGAATGCTCTTATGGCAAAATGACAAGGAAGGGTCATTGGTTTAGGGTGTTGGTTGGGGGGGTATTCGGGACAGGGCACACCTAGAGCAGGCTTCTAGGGAGTGTGTGAGTGTTCATTCTGTCATAATGTGTTATATCAGTGGGTGGAAACCCACATAATGAGCGGGAAGGATTTGGACTCCCATCTTTGGGAGGACAGATTTGTTCAGAAATAGACAGGCGGTAGTCTCTCAAGAGCAAGGGCAGTTCCTAATAGAGCAGGACAAACCAGTGTGTCAAGACCTCTTGTTGCATGTAACTATGAATCTTGTCATCCAACGAGTCAAGCCAGGGGATTGTTGTGGGCCCTGGCGGGATGGGGTGGGAGGAATAGAATAGATCAAACAGAGGGTATTTAGTGGTCAGTGGAAATGTTCTTCATTCATACAGTGATGGACACAGGAAATGGTAAATTTCATCAAAATTTATAAAAGTGTGCAGTCTAAAATGTAAACCATAGTGTAAACCATTGACAATGTTTAGTAGCTATGTTTCACTACTTGTATATCAGTTATAACAATGCTACCATCCACCTATAAAAGGTATATGGGGGGGAGGAAAGGGGGAGGATGTTGGGTATATGAGAGTCTCCCATATTCTGTGTGTGACTTTTCAGTGACCTAAAACATCTTTGAAAACAAAATGAAAAATAGTGAGACACTGGGGAATGAGAGGGGGAAGGTGCCACAGTACAGACTGGACACCAGATGTTGCAGTGATGAAAGGCAAAAGGTCAAAAAAATTTTTTTTTCATTTTTTTTATTATCCCAATCTTTTAATTTAATATAATTTTTAGTTTTTTTAAAAATTTTTATGTATTTTATCTCTTACATTTAAAATTATCATTAGTATTTCATTTTCCTATTAATTGTATTCAGCTATTGTAATGACTTCATCTTTGAAGAAGCTTTGGATCACAGAAGGGTTACAACTGGGGTGGGGGAGAATCATTGGTGTGGGGTGTCAGGGATGGGGGATGCGTGGGAGGAAGTTCACCAGATCATAAATATAAGGTATATAAAAATGTTCAAATGTCCACGGGGCTTTGTCACAGTGGGTGGAGAATCACTCAACAAATGAGAGAATACTGAATTCCCATCCTGAAGAGCTCTGCCACATTCTCTAAGGGAGCAGCAACAGTCCCCCAAGTGTAGGGGCAGTGACTGGCGAAGGAAGATCCAGTGATGGGCCCTTGATATTGATGACTAACCTTATGAGTCTTTGCTCTTGAAATTGAAACTTAGCCTATTGTTATGGGGTGCTTAAGGGTTGCCTCCTGAGAGCCTCCTTGTTCCTAAAATGTGGCCTCTCTCTAAGCCAAACTCAGCATATGAATGCATTACCTTCCTCCCAGCATGGGACATGACTCCCGGGGATGAGCCTCCCTGGCACCGAGGGACTGTTACTAAGTGTCAATTGGCAATGTGACTGGAAAAAGACTTCGAATAAAAGGGGGAAAAGGTAAAAACAAATGAGTTTATATGGCTAAAAGACTTCAAAATGAGTCGGGAAGTCATCCCAGAGGTAACGCTTACGCACATCTCAGTAGCATCTCATAGAATTCCAAAGTGGATATCACCCCAAATAGTGGAGCTCCTATGGCTCTGGAGACACCCAGGTCCTGTGTCAGGGTGGATAGCTCTGGAGTTTGGTGCCTTTCCAGTGGGCCCTACTTTGGAGTTTGTGCTCCTGAGAGTGACAGAGTTGTACTCAACTATGTCTTCCCTGCACATGGCTCATGTGTTCCTTCTATTCAAACCTATACTTGGTGCTGGAGTTTGTAGGTGTACATCCAGAGACTTGAGTCTTTGGGCTATCCATGTGCCAGCTGGGCCCGGAACCTCACTGGAGCAGCAACTCCTACTCTACAGCGCATTGGACTCACCCAGGACAACTGATGGGGAGATGATGATGGACAATGGCCATCCCAGGGAATGGAAAGAGTCTGAAGCTGCAGGCAGGATAATCCCATCCATCTTCCCCATGGGATGTAAGCCCCCTCTCAGTTGGAGGTGCAGTGGACATCACCATCCCAGACTCCTCAGGATGGGGGGAAGAGCTATGGACCAAAGTGGACTCAGTTGTATTCTACTACAGACATATTGTGATTCACGCAATGGAAGAAATTACAACATTGCTGTAGAGCCAGTGGCTATTGGAGGCTCTGGGGGCAGGGAGAGAGAAAAGCAGCTGTAATACAGGGGCTTTTTCGGGACTTGGGAATTGTCCTGAGTAAATTTGCAATGACAGATATAGGCCATTTTATAACATCATAAAACATGCAGAACTGTGTGGGAGAGAGTGTAATCTACAATGTGAACTACAGTCCATGCTTAATGGCAAAACCCCAGGATGTGTTTATCAATTGCAATTAATGTGCCACAGTAATGAAGGATGTTTATGTGGGAGGTTGTGGGAGGTGTGGGAGGTGGGGCGTATGGGAATCCTTATATCTTTTGTGCAACATTTATGTAATCTATCTTTAAAAAAAAAATTGACAAGATACCATGAGTCAATATCGAGAAATAAGAAGAGAAAACAAAGTATCCCTTTTTAACTGAAGGTGGGATGGGCTCTTCATTTAATTCTACCTTCTTTCCAACCTTTATTCCTTTGCTTCTGAGCCCTATGGTGTCTAGATCTAGTCTTTATCTTCAATTCCTGGGGACTCAGTGGTGCTTCAAGGTACTTACATTGTAGTGAGGGAAGCAGACAAAAAGCAAGCAAATAAGCAAATGTATTACACAGCTTCAATCAGTAGTTAATGTTAGAAAGAAATGTAAACAGGGTAAGGGGGAAGAATATGATGAAGAAGCAAGGACTGTTTTCAATGGGATATCAGGAAAAGCTTCCCCAGGGAGAGGGGGTATATTTGAGCAGAGACTTAACTGAAGTGAAGGGTTGGCTTTGTGTAGGTTTGATGACAGTTCCATCAGCAAGTGTAAAGGGCCAGGGGTGGGCTGAACATTAGGAGAAGAGCCAGAATTTCAGAGTGGCTGGAGCAAAGCAAATGAGAGGGAGTGGTTAGGAAAAAAGTTCGGACTGTGAGCACAGACTGGATTGTGTGTGGACTAATAGGCAAGAAGTTTGCGTTATATTCTAACTGAAATCTCTTGGAGTATTTTGAGCAAGGAGTGTAGTTGGTATGATTTATATTTTCAAAACTTCACTGTTACTGTGATGTGGGAAATAGATTCTGATAATGAAAATGCATGCAGAGACCAGTCAGAAGGCTACTGCAGTTGTCCAGGTGGAGATTTGATATAAAATAGCTTTCAGACCTAGCCCAAAGCTTTACATTCCTCTAAGTCCTAGTTAAGCTGAGGGTCAATGTATTCCTGACTGCGGTTGGCATGTGTTGATTGAAAAAAGAAGTAAGATTAGAATGAGGTATGCTTGCCACCAGCAATGCAAGCCTTCCAACCATAACTAACCATCATGGTTTTATGGGCTTTTATCCAGACCCATCCCGTAAACATTATTAGCTCCACTTTATATTTCCATAAAATCTAGTAGAGTAAAATGTTATTCTGTTCTTGGAGAGACTTTAATTGTAAAACATTTTCTCAGTTATAGCATCATTTATATGTATTAAGGAGAAGAGAGAAATACTGTGACCCACTTAAATATTTTCATATAAAAATTTCATTTCAGTGTTAAAGGAGAAAATAAGTATTAAAACATAGGGAATAAGCAAACATATGTCGGAGAATAGCTCTATAAAATCAAATGTATTTCTAGAACTAGGATATGTCATTAGCTTCTTTTTATTACTGTTTTTTTGGGGGGAAGCATATCAACTTCTAAGAGCAGTAGAAAAAGACAACTAGGTATAAGCAAGGCTTCTTATAGAAAACAGAAAGTTCTTATGCTTCTGTGTACCTAGTGCCAACAGCTATTAAAATTCCAACTAACTTAACTCAAACTAATCCTATTTTCCCTGAAATTCTATCTTATCCTTAGAGATTCTGAATGACATCTTTGCAAAGAGGATTATTTCTAAATAAAGCTATATTAATATATTTTTATTGATATAGCAGTGTTCTTCAAGTTGGTTCGATTGTTCTCTGCCTTAAGCTGACTGAAACAGTTTCAAAAGAATCAAATGAGTTTAAGGGAATACCATAGATTATTTTCAATGTCCTTTGCACAAAGCATGGATTCAGAAATGGAGAGAAATTAACTTCCTGTAGACTTCTCTCAGTGAATCCAGAGAACAAAAGGTGTTGAGAAAAGTCTGAGGAACCATCTGCCCATTTATTAGGGAATGTGAAATCCAGGCCATCTAGTAAAATGAAAATTGAATATAGCTCAAAGGGTATGGGACATATGCCATTAAGCATTTTCCAAGACTTTACAATTATTTCATGTCAGCTTGGAGGATGCGCTTTAAATTTAATCCTCTCCCCCAAATTTACTTGGTTTCCTTACCTTTCAACCACTCTTCTGAGTAGAGCTTCCTACTGCAGTTGTGGGGCAGAATAAGAGCTCACCTAATTCAGAGAAGGTATGTATTACTCAGGGTTCTCTAGGGAAACAGAATCAACAGGAGATATCTGTAAATAGTATAAGATTTTATAAAATTCTCTCACATGACCATGGGAATGCACAAGTCCAAATTCCACAGACAGGTTGCAAACCAGGGTCTCCAATGAATGTCCTTGATGAGTTCCCAGGAGACGTTGGCTGTCTGAAGTTGAGCTGGAAAATTCTCTCTGAATGCTGAAATCACTTCCCCTTTTAAGGCATTCAACTGATTGGATAAAACGTCACTCAATTGCTGACAGCAATCTCCTTGGTTGATTGTATCTGTAATCAGCCATCTATGCAATAAACTCATTGATGACTAAAGTCCATAAATGTCCTTGTATTACAATTAGCCCACTGCTTGCTTGACCAAACAACTGGGCACAATTACATGGCTTAGTTAGCCTAACCATTAGCCTAACCACCACAGGGTACAACCTCTCTGAATTGTGGAAAGTGGGATTCGGGATATTTTCAAGCAAAGTAATATTAAGATTTCCAGATATTACAAAGACCTGAAATTAAGCTACATTTTATAAGTTCTTAGGTAGGTTGATTTAATCAATACAATAATTTTTGTATTGACATTGTTCTATGGAAAAATGTACTTTAAGAATGTTGACAGCAGAGCAGATGTAGCTCAGTGGTTGAGCACCTGCTTGGCATGTATGAGGTCCAGGATTCAATCTCCAGTACCTCCTTTTAAAAAAAAATTTAAAAAGAGTGTTTACAAACCATAGAAAATTCTTTGTTTGTCTAAAGCAACTTATACCCTGAACAATCTTTTTCTATACTACTAACTTAGAAAATTGGCAATTTGATCACTTATAATGCAAAGAGGTGACATAATAAATATGACAAACACCACCTTAGGAATCATATGGGACTCTGTAAAGTGCACGACCCTCATGAAGGTATTTAGCATTCAGAATTTCAGTCTTCACATCTGAAAACAGGAATAGTAATGCCTAATTCTTTATAAGCTTGTGAAATTTAAATGAAATAAGGTTAGGCAGAGCATAGTTATTGATGTTATTGCAGAGAGTAAATGTGAGTTCTTCCTCCATCCACTGTCTGAAATAGCATAAATTAGGGAATATAGGCTGAATTAATAAAACATTGCCCTGTGTGAAATTCTATTAATGAAATTTGGGTTCATGTTTGCATCAAAGTGCTAAAAGTATGCTCTGTCTATGCTATAAAGAGATGAAATGCATATGCTGAGGAAGGTATAGACTCTTGATAGAAAAAAAATTAATGGAAGAAAAATCTAAGGCATAGGAAAAGAGAAAAAACTGGAGATGAGATGAATTCCAGACAGTAGAAATAACGCCCACTGTATGCACCTGGATACTTGAGGAAAGAAAAACAGGAGACTTACACCAAATACAACAATGTAATAACATGTTAACATATAAAGAACTGTTACAGATTAATATTAAAAACAATGTTCCCATGTAAATGTGCAAAAGACATGAATAGACAGCTTAAGGGAGAAGAAATATAAATGGACATTAAATGTATGCATAAATGCTCTGCCTTTGTAGGAATAAAAGTGATCGGTCATTAAATTTTTTCCTATCAAAGTAGCAAACCTCTTAAAATGGTAAAACTTAATGCTTACTGGTCAAGAACCAGTAAAGAATATTCTCTTACCAGCATCTGATGCAAGTGTAAATATGTATACCTTTCCTAAAAAGCAATTTAGAAATATATATGGAGAGCCTAAGAGTTTATATTCTCTGAGTGATTCTACTTCTAGGGAGCTGAAAAAATAATCAAAGATGCAAATATATAAATATAAAAATAAAGCCCTTACACACGTGTAAGGGCTTTATTTTCAACATTGATTTACAATACACAAAAACTGAATATTATCTAAATATCAAAACAATAGAAAAATAATTATGGTCACATATGTGGTGGACTATTTGGCAACCAATAAATATATTCCCTTGAACCTTTTTAGAAATAAACATCACTTCCTTATCTATGAAAACACAGCCAAAGAATATACACAGATTTTCCACAGGAAATCATAGAATCCTGCATAGATGCCATCCAGCCTTGCTGTAAGTATGATAAGAAAAGACCATCTACCTGTGTAGATTAAGAATATAGGGATAGGGAAAAAGAAGAGAGATTTAGGAAAATGGATCCCCAGTGCCAGGAAAGAAAGTGCTACTGAATTAGATCTGTTATTTAAGTACCATACTAGAAAAACTAGGATTTTTCATTTTTAAAACATATTGAGAGGCAATAATGCCCTTGGGTTAAGAATATGAACTTTGAGGTCATGTAGTACTGGGATGAAGGCCTATTCTACCCTCTGTGAGTTGATGATTTAGAAAAGTCACTTAACTCTTCCAAATCTCAGTTTTCCTCTATAAAAGCAGAACCATTACATCTGACTAACAGTGTTAGGATGAGGTTTGGATTGAAGTCAGATTGTGTGCCAAGTACTTAGCCTAGTGCTCAAGCCATGGTATGATTGCTAGTAAAGTGGCATGTCAGGGACCGCCAAAATTCCCTATCACCTTGCGTCCCAAATGCTTTCACAGTACTTTATTTAAGAGCCTTTGATTCATAAATTCTACCCACAATTTTTTAAGTCTACTATGTGTTGGGAGCTATGTACTTGGTACCATGGATATAAAGATAAATGGTTCCTAATCTTTGTCTGGGACTGCAGTGAGTTAAAAAATGCCTCCTCCAAATTCATGTCCACCCAGAATCTCAGAATATACTTTATTTGGAAATAGATTCTTTGCAGATGTAATTAGTTAAGGATATTGAGATGAAATCATCCTGAATTTTGAGCGAGCCCTAAATCCAATTTCTGGGTTTCTCATAAGAAGGGGAGAGGGCACAGAGAGAGTGGCTGTAGTAGGTTATCTACCCCAGACAAAAATATTCTTTATCCGTTCCTGTGGTTATGAACCCATTGGAAATAGGAGCATCTGAAGATGCTGTTTTTCCTTAAGGTGTGGCCAAATGAATCAGGTTGGGCTTTAATCTGGATTACTGGTGTCCTTTATAAACAGAATAACATTCATACTTAGAGAGAGAAAGCCATGGGAAGAAGCCAGAAGGAACCCAGAGGAGAAAGAAAATATTGGCTTGTGTGTTGCCATGTGATAGAAACGCCAAGGATTGCCAGCAACTAGCCCCAGAGTGCCACAGTCTTGGGGGAGGAAGCATCACCTTGCTGACACCTTGATTCTAAACTTCTTCTAGCCTCAAAATTGTGAGGCCATAAATTCCCATTATTTAAGCCAACCCATCATATGGTATTTGTGTTAGCAGACAGGAAACTAAGGCAGCAGCAATGAGAAGATGGAATTATGCTGCCATAAGCCAAGGTATGGCTGGGCCACCAGGAATTGAAAGAAGAAAGGAAATATTTTCCCCTAGAACCTTCAGAGTGAACATGGCCCTGCAAACACTTTGATTTCGGAGTTCTACCCTCCAGGACTTTGAGAGAATATATTTCTATTTTAGGCCATTTTGTTTGTGGTACTTTGGTATACCAGCCACAGGAAACGAATACAGTGGGATTAGCTCTACCTGATAGTGTACTAGACCCTGGGTGTAAAGGATGATACCATAACCCTTGCTTTGAAAACCCCAAGTCTAGAGACTTAATTACAATAAGTTATAAAATGTGCCATTAAAAACAATGTGGAAATGGCTTTAAAAGAGAAGAGCAGGCAATGAATAACTACCTTGGCAGTCAACAAAACATTCAAAGATTGCAGGCAGGACAAACTAGAATATTCACTAGAATAGACTTGCATTCCTTCCTGTTACTGAAGATAGCATGTTCTCACTTTTCAAAAATAAAAAAAAAGTTAAGATGAGATAATTGGTTTCTTTTGGAGATGTAAAGAAAATAGCAATGGCATTTTGAACTGTGTATCATGTCCACGAATAAGGAAACATCTGACATTCAGAAATTGTAAGCCTCCCTAAACAAATTTCCATTCAAATTACCAAAATATATATAAATGCAGAAATCAGCAAGAAGGATAAGAAGAACATGTCCAGGTTTGACAAGCTTCTAAAACGCTATTGTTGAGATAGGGTCTTATGTACAATTTCATCTGTATCATTCAGCAAGTTCTATTGCAATTATCTAGACAGAAAGTCTTCTGGGGAGGGAAGCAGAAAGATATTTCAGGGCTCTATTCTGTTCTGTTCCTGCAATTACTTTGTCATAGATCTATAGTTTGAGCGGGGGTGGTAGAAGGAGAAGCGATAAGAGAACCTTAAAGGCATAAATGAAGGATAACTTTTAACAAAGAAAACTTCCAAGTAACAAGAAACTGATTTAAGTATCTTATTAAACCATATTCCTTTTGCAAACTTAGAGAACTTGGGCTCAATCCTGATAAGTGTAGATACCCAGGACTTCTGCTGCAAAGAGTGGAATCCAACATCATGCAAAGAATAAAGAAGAATGGAGTTAGGGGAAATTACCTCCGGTTTAAAGCAGAACTCCCCATGGTAAACATCGTGGAGTTACCCATGATAGACAGTGGGCAGGGGTTGGGGGGTTAAGGAGAGAACTCAGCCAATAGAGAACAATAGATGATATGGGCTGGCAAATTTCACAGGCCCAAACAAGTGGGATATTGGTATAATGAATCTTAGATCTATGCTGCTGGTGGGGTTTTCAAATTCCATTCATAAATATTATGTAATAAGGGAATTGCTAACCCCTGTTCCAGTTCAGGGTCCTCCCCACAGATGTTTGGAAGCTTCTCATTTCTGATCTCATTAGTTCTCCACTCCTCTTTGTGCTTATGGGTATCCTGGAGCTTTATGGGTAGCTGGATGATGAATGGAGAGTGGAGGAGATAAAAATGCTTGTTGGTATTATAGAAAATTTAAATGTGGGCCAGAGCATATAGTGTATGGGAGACAAAAAAGGAGATGTTTCCAGGAAGGCCTGTTAGTCACCTCAAATTTGGAACTTAAGTTTCTGTAAGCAATAGTGAAGTACTGGAAGTATTTCTGAAAGACAGTGATGTGTTTCATCCAGTAATTTTTAAAAGTCTAATTAAGGGGGGGTAATTTGAAGTGAGGGTTTGAGACATGGAGACCATTTGGGAGACTATTAAAATAGTTAAAGAAAAATAATAATATTGAACCAAGAGAAGGTAGCAGTAATGGGAAGGAAAGGGGGAAGAAAGTTGGGGAGACAGCCCTTAAGTGTGAGAGTGAGGGTCAGGGACAAAGTGGCAATGACTAATTCTTCTAATCTAAGCAAATGTGAAACTAGTGATGCCATCCTTACAGGAAGAGGGAAGGATGTAGGAAAAAAAAGAAAGATGTAGGGAAAAAAAGATGAATTTGGTTGCATCGTGCTGAGTGTGGGGTAGTGATATAATCTTTAATGTAAAAAAACATTACTTTTGTCCATTTTTATTCCCATCAAGTAGATGCCAAAAGGAAACCTTAATATTTGGGCCCAAAATCTAGGTGGTGATTTTTCACTTTGCAAAAGGATTCTTAGCTTTGAATAAATTTGTTCTCCCTGGATTCCTTCAAATCAAGATTTGGCCCGTTGCATCAAAACCATGATTGAACTTTATATATTTAGGTGGAGAGTTAAACTTTATGATAGGCTACTGTAAATGCAAATAAAAACTCTCTAAAGTAGCTATAAGGAGCTTAAAGAGAGGAACAGAAGTAAAGGGGAAGGCAAAAGCAAGGAGAAAGGCAGAGAAAGTCACAAAGAGAAAAGGAGGACAAGGTGAATCCAAGGTTAAGTTTAACCATTACAGTACAAACAAGTGAGTGAAGCATCTAACCTTTGTACAAGAGGGGAAAATCAGACTTGAGGATGAAAAAGAAATACCCTGCTATGAAAGATTAGGCAGGGTATCTCTTTCTCAAAGACCAATAGCTAATTGCCTTAGCATGTTCTTGAGAGTTGCAAGAAAGTCCCTCCTTGTAGGAGGAATTTTGAAATAGCTTTGCAATCTCTAAAGCTCTATAAGTCTGCCTATTACTGGCACTGTGACTTTAGGCAAGTTGCTTGACTTCAGCATTAGTGTCTGTATATGTGAAATATGACTAACACCTTAATGATTGATGTGAAAATGGTTCTGGGTTATATTCTTTCCTCTCTGTTTTATTCCCAGCTTTCAAATCTAGATCCTTGTCTTTCTTAGGTTATATATATCCTCCAGCCTACTCTTCCTCTGCCTTTTTTGTTGGCCTTAGTCTATAAGGAATTTATCAAAGGGTGAGCTGCTGAGCATGAGTAATTCGATAAAAAGAAGTACCATTTTAAGATTCCTTTGGTAGAAACATTCAGGACAGACTGGAGGTAGGGCATTCTAAAGGTGGTAAAGGTACCTGAACTGTTTTAGTTTAGATATTATAGACTAGGTGTAAAGTCTAAGAAACCAACGCCTAACACAAAGTCCTGAAGATGGTTTCCTACATTTTCTTCTAGGAGTCTGCTTGTTCTGGCTCTTATATTTAGGTCTTTGATCCATTCTGAGTTGTTTTTTGTATATGATGTGAGGTAGGAGTCCCCCTTCTTTTTTTTTTTCAAATAAAGAAGCAGTTTTCACAGCCCCATTTGTTGAAGACATTATTTTTTCCCAATTGAGTGGTCTTTGCCATTTTTCAAATATCAGTTGGCCATAAATGTGAGGATTGATTTTTGGGCTCTCAATTCTATTCCATTGTCTTTATGTCTGTACTTGTGCCAATACCCTGCTGTTTTGGTTACTGTGGTTTTGTAATAAGTTTTAAGCAGGGAAATGTAAGTCCTGCAACTTTATTCTACTTTTTCAAGAAGGCTTTAGCTATTCTGTGCTGCTTACCCTTCCATGTAAATCTGTTGATTGGCTTTTCCTTTTCTTCAAAGAAGGTTGTTGGGCTTTTGATGGGGATTGCTTTGAATCTATAAATTGCTTTGGGTACTACTGACATCTAACAGTGTTATTCTTCCAATCCATGAACACAGAACATCCCTCCTATTATTTAGGTCTTCTTTAATTTCATTTAGCAATATTTCATAGTTTTCTGTGTATGAGTTATTTATATCATTGGTTAGATTTATTCCTATATATTTGATTCTCTTAGTTTCTTTTGTGAATGGAATTTTTGTCTTGATTTCTTCTTCTGATTGTTCATTGCTTATGGATAGAAACACTACTGATTTGGGGGTGTTGGTCTTGTATACCAACACTTTTCTGAATCATTTATTAGTTCAAGCACTTAGTTGTGGATGTTTCAGGATTTTCAGTATATAGGATCATATCATCTGCAAATAGGGAAAGATTCACTTTTTCCTTTTGAATTTGGATGCCTTTTATTTCTTTTTCTTGCCTAATTGCTCTGTCAAGAAATTCCAGTGCAATGTTGAATAACAGTGGTAACAGTGTGCATCCTTGTCTTGCTCTTAATCTTAGAGGGAAAGCTTTCAGTCTTTCAACATTAAGTAAGATTCTAGTTGTGGGCTTTTCATAGATGCCCTTTATCATGTTGAGGAAGTTTCCTTCTATTCCTATTGTTCTAAGTGTTTTTTATAAAGAAAGAGTGCTATATTTTGTCAAATGCCTTGTCTGTATCAATTGAGATGATCAAGTGATTTTATTCCTTCATTCTGTTCACATGGTGTATTATTAATTGTTTTTCTTATTTTGAACCAACCTTGCATACAAGGAGTAAATCCCATTTGCTCATGGCATACAATTCTTTTAATACACTGTAGGATTCGGTGTGTTAGCATTTTGCTAAGCATTTTTGTATCTATCTATATTCATAAGATATATTGATCTATGGGGTTTTTTTTTTCTTGTGATATCTTTATTTGGCTTTCGTATGAGGATGATGTTGGTCTTGTGTAATGAGTTATGGAGTGTTCCCTCCTCTTCAATTTATTGAAAGAGATTAAGCAGAATTGGAGTGAAGTCTTCTTGGAATGTTTGGTAGAATTCCCCTGTGAAGCCATCTGGTCCTGGACTTTTCTTTGTTCTTAGGTTTTTGATTACTGACTCAATCTCTTTACTAGTAATTGGTTTGTTGAGATCTTCTATTTCATATTGAGTCAATGAAGGTGGGGTTTGTGTGTTTTAAGAATTTGTCAATTTCATCTGTTATCTAATTTATTGGCATACAGTTGTTCATAATATCCTATTAGAGTACTTTTTATTTCAGGAGAGTCAGTAGTAATGTCCCCCTTTTCACCTCTGATATTTTTATTTCTGTCCTCTTTTTTTCTGTCAGTCTGGCTAAAGATTCGTCAAATTTTTTTTTGAAAGAACCAACTTTTGGTTTTGTTGATTCTTCATTGTTTTTATTTCTGTTTCATTTATCTCCACTCTAATCTTTGGTATTTCCTTCCTTAGGCTTTTGGTTTAGTTTGTTCTTCTTCTGGTTCTTTCTGTGTTGAGGTTAGATCTCTGGTTTGAAGTCTTTCTACTTTTTTAATGAAAGCATTTAGAGCTATAAATACCCCCTTAGCACTGAGTTTGCTGAGTCCCATTAAGTTTGGTTTGTTGTATTTTCATATTCATTCATCTCAAGCTATTTCCCAAATTCACTTCTGATTTCCTCTCTAACCTATTGGTTGTTTGAGGTAATGTTGTTTAATTGTCAAATATTTGTGAATTTTCCCTTTGTTATTGATTTCTAGCTTTATTTCATTGTGGTTGGAGAAGATGCATCGCATGATTTCAATATTTTTTAATTTATTGAGACTTGTTTGCCAACATATTGTCTATCCATGTATACTTGAGAATAATGTGTATTCTATTTACTTGAGCGCAGTGTTCAATAAATGTCTGTTAGTTCAAGTTGGTTTCAAGTATTACCCATGTCTTTTATTTCCATAATGATCTTCTGAGTAGATGTTCTATCCATTATTGAAAATGTTGTATTAAAGTCTCCTACTATCAATGTAGAACTGTCAATTTCTCCCTTCAAATCTATCGGTATTTGCTTCATATATTTTGGGGCTCTACTATTAAGTGCCTATATGTTTATAACTGCTACATCTTCTTGTTGAATTGACCCCTTTATCAGTATATAATGATTATCTTTGTCCCTTGTAACTGTTTTCACTTAAAGCCTATTTTATCTGATATTAGGATAACAATCCCAGCTCTCTTTTGATTACTACTTGCATTGTATATTTTTATCATAATTTCACTTTCAATCTATTTGTGTTTCTGAATTTAAGGTGAGTCTCTTACAGACAGCATACAGTTGGGTCATGCCTTTTTAAACATTTTGCCAATTTCTGCCTTTTGACTAGAGAGTTTAATCCACTTACATTTAAAGTCACTACTGGTAATGCAGGACTTTCTTCTGCCATTTTGCTATTTAGCCTTTGCAAGTCTTACAAATTTTTTATCTTCAATTTTTCCATTAATACCTACTTTTAAAATATTTATTTGCTCTTTGAGTTATATCATATTGGGTGTCATCTCTTTTTCATTTGTATATATATTTAAAATATTTTCCTTGTGGCTACCATGGGGTTAAAATTTAACATCCTAAATATATAACAATCATATTTGATTTTTATACCAACTTGACTTCAATAGCATACACATACACTTTTCCTCTGCCCCTCTTCCCTTTTTTGTACTTGTTACCAATATATATTTGGAAATTGTATGTCCAAAACCATAGATTTATCATTACTTTTAATGCATTTACCTTTTAGCTCCTGTTGGAAGTAAAAAGTGGAGTTACATAACAAACAATGCAATAAAGTAATACTGGCATTTATAATGAACCAAATGGTTACATCTAGTGGAGGTCTTTATTTCTTTATGCTGTTTTGAACCACTTTCTAGTGTCCTTTCCTTTCAGTCTGAAGAACTCCCTTTATCATTAATTGTAGGGCTGGTCTAGCAGTGATGAACTTCCTCAGCTTTGGTTTATCTCAGAATGTTTTAATCTCACCCTCATTTTTTAAAGAAAGTCTTGCTGGATATGAAATTCTTGGCTGGCAATTGTTTTCTTTCAGTGCATTAAATATTTCAACCCACTGCCTTCTTGCCTCCATGGTTTCTGATGAGAAATATAATTGGGACTCCCTTGTGCATAACACATTGCTATTCTCTTGCAGCTTTCATAATACTCTCCTTGTCCTTTGCATTTGACAGTGTGATCTGTGTATGATGGGTGTATTTTTATTTGTATTTATACTGTTTGATGTTCTCTGGGCTTCTTGAGTGTGCCTATTCACATCTTTTTCTATGTATGAGAAGTTGCCTGCCATTATTTCTTTGAATATTCCTTCTGCCACTTTCTCTCTTTCTTCTTCTGGGACTCATAATGTGTATATTGGATGTTTGATGGTGTCCCAGATGTCTCTTAGGCTATTTTTGCTTTTTGTAATTATTTTTTTTCTTTCTGTTCCTCAGCCTGACTCATTTAAATTGTCATGTTGTCTAATTTCCTGATTCTTTCTTCTGCCAGCTCCAATCTGCTTTTTTACTTTTTATTTGAAAAATGAATGGCACTATTTATTATCACAAAAACACAAAGCTCTGACAAAATGAATAAAGAAATAGAAAAAGTTTACTATCAACATAATTTATCAAATTAGAGCATCAATTCCCAAATCATTTATTTGCAGCAAAGAAGAATGTCATGACTCTCAATCACATGGACAAATTTTCTCAATCTGCAAGTATTCATTTGGGGCTGCTTTTAGAACCAAGGGCATAATTATAAATCTAAAGATTCCCCAAGTAATGTCTGTATCAAATCTTCTTTTGAAACCCTTCTGGGAATTTTTCATTTCCGTTATGGTGGTCTTCAACTCTAGTAGTTCTGTTTGGTTCCTTTTTAAAACTTTTATTTCTTTACTAAGATTCTCATATTGCTCATTCATTTTTCTCCTGATCTTTAGTTCTTTATCTGTATTTTCCTATATCTCCTTGAGTATTTAAAACTTTTTTTTATTTTTAAAGAAGCTTTAGATTACATAAATGTTACATAAAATATATAGGGGAGGGAAGCGGGTGTGGCTCAATGGATAGAGCTCCCGTTTACCATATGGGAGGCCCTGGGTTCGCTTCCCGGGGCCTCCTTGTGAGGGCACGCCGGCCTGAGCAGTGCGGTGGGCTGATGCAGCAACCTCATAGCAGGAAGCGGGTGTGGCTCAATGGATAGAGCTCCCGTTTACCATATGTGAGGCCCCGGTTTTGCTTCCCGGGGCCTCCTTGTGAGGGCAGGCTGGCCTGTGGCGCGGCGGGCTGATGCGGCAGGACCTCACAGCAGGAGGGAGATAAGCAGACACAAAGAAGACACGCAGCGAATGGACACAGCAAAAACACAAGCAGCAAGGGGGGGATAAATAAATAAATAAATAAATCTTTTAAAAAAAAATATATATATATATAGAGGATTCCCATATGATCTACCACATTTCTCTCCCATACTTTGCCACATTAACATCTTTCATTAGTGTGGTATATTTGTTACAACTGATGAACACATATTGAAGCATTGCTATTAACCATGATGATAGTTTATATTATAGATAACACTCTGACACGCAATTTTACAGATTATGACAAAATGTATAAAAACCTGTATCTGTCATTGCAGTGTCATGCAGGACAATTCCAATGTTCTGAAAATGCCTCCATGTTACACCTATTCTTCCTTCTTCCTCCCCTCAGAAACTCTGGTGGCCACTGCCTTTATATCAATGATAAAATTTCTTCCATTACTACAATAATAATAAGTCTATAATAGAATAATAATAAGTCTACTTTAGTCCATTGTTCATTCCCCAATCTTGAGGATTTGGGGATGGTGATGCCCACTCTGCCTCTAATTGAGAGGAGGGTTAGATCCCATGGGCAGATTGATGGAACTCTCTTGATTGCAGTTGCTGACTCTCTCTGTTCCTTGGGATGGTCGTTGTCCATCTTCATCTCCCTGTTAGTTGTTCTGGATGAGTCCAATGAACTAGAGAGTAGGTGTTGCAACTTTGTTGAGATTCAGGGCCTGACTGGCACATGGAAAGCCCAAAGATTTAAGTCTCTTGAACATACACCTATCAACTCTAGTACTAAATATAGGTTCAAATAGAAGGGGCAGAAGAGCCATTTGTAGGGAAACCACAAATGAGTCCAACTCTGTCACACTGGGGAGTATAAATTCCAAGGTAAGACCCACTGGCAGGGAGCCAACCCCCTGAGCTGTCTGCTCTGCCTATAGTGTCTTGATGTCTCTAGAGCCCTCAGGAGTCCCACTATTTGAGGCAATATATACTGTGGCAGTCAATGAGATCCTGCTGAGATGTGCATAAGTATAACCTCTGGAATGATCTAACTCACCTTTAAATCTCAGCCATAAGAACTCATTTGTATTTACCATTTCCCCCTTATGGTCAAGGCCTTTTTCTAGGTACATTGCTAGTTGGCACTTGGTAATAATCCTTCAGTACCAGGGAGGCTCATCCCCAGCAGTTATGTCCCATGCTAGGGCGAAGGTGATACATTTATATGCTGAGTTTGGCTTAGAGAGAGGCTACATTTGAGCAACAAGGAGGATTTCAGGAAGTAAATTTTAGGCAACATGTAATACTAGGCTAAGTTTCAATTTCTAAATAAAAGGTTCATAAGTACAATCATCAATATTAAGGGCCTAGTGCAGCAGTCTGTCCTCCTTCATTAGGCACCACCCCTGTATCAGGGGATTCTTGCTGTCCAATTAAAGAATGTAGCAGAACTTCCCAGGATCAGAATTCAATATTCTTTTGGTTATTGTGTGGGTCTCCATCCACTGAGAAAACACCCCAAGAATACTTGAACATATTCATATGCCTTAGAGGCATGCCCCAGGTACACCCCTCCCCGACTTTGCCCCATCACAGAAACCCCACACCAGTGATCCTCCCCTGCTGCTGTTGTGACCTTTCTGTGATCCAAAACCTCTCCAAAAATGAAGCTAAAAAATAACCAAATAAAATTAATAAAATAAAATAATAATAATAATTAAAAAATAACAAATAACATACAAAAATAAAAGATAAAAAAATTTTAAATTTGAAATAAAATAAAATTTTTTATACATTGTGTCTTTCATCACTGTAAGATCTGTTATCTTGTATGTAAAGTGACAATTTCTTCCATATGTTTCCACCAGTGTCTTATTTTTTTTTCATTTTATCTTAAAAGAAGCTTTAGTTTACAGAAAAGTCACATAGAAAATATAGGGGATTCCCATATACCCAATGCCTTTCCTCTTTTCCACTCTCCCCTTTTAATAACATTTTACATGTGGATGGTACATTTGTTACAATTGGTGTACAAATATTGAAGCCTTGCTACTAACCATGCTTGATGGTTTACATTATGGTTTACATTTTGCAC
>JAQZBX010053697.1:0-18826 GCA_029593785.1 Cabassous unicinctus | reverse complement strand
ATCCTAACTGCCCGTGCATATGCCAGTCCCCTTGCCCCCATCGAACTGTGAGCCCTGATGGCAGCTGTGAAACGTTCTGTGCTGTCTGACGTCTCATCTCCCGCCTTCACGGCTGCCCTGCCCAGGGGGTGGTGAAAGCAGCCACTTCCAGCTGGGTGACCTCCAGTGAGTCACTTCACCTCTCAAGGCCCCAGTCTCCTCGTCCTTCTGTCCTTCCTGCCACTCTCAAGGCCCCTCAGAGGCTTTAGAATGAATGAAGAGGGGAAGGGTGGGTGGCTGGGGAAGCTGCCCCATTGGTGGTGTCCAGTGGGACAAATAAACAAAAAAGAAGCTGCCCCTCCATCACCGTCCCTAAGGGTCTCTCCTCCGATGCCTCGTCATCAGGGCCTTAGCAGCTGTGAACAGAGCTTCTGAAACTGCGGGAAAGGTGCCCTTCACCAACCCCAGTCCCAAAACTTCACTTGTGACCCAGTAAGGGCTGCGGACACGCCTGCCTCACTTTGGCCCCAAGGATAAATGGGGCCGCTTGGCTCAGACCTCTGAAGTCCTTTCAGGGCGCCCACAGTTGCCGCCTCCTGCCTTTCAGGTCTCCTCCTAGGCCAGTGTGGCAGGCCCCCGACCCCACCACCTTCCCATTCTTTTTCTGTTCCTCCGGCCTTCCTCTTCCAGCCTCGCTGCCCCGCCCGCCCACCCCGGAGGCCCGTGGGAGCAGCAAGGTGTCTCGCGTGTGGTCCTGGGCCCGCCCACCTGGCCCCTCCCCCAGGCCAGGAGCCCGCTCTTGGCCCCGCCTTACTTCGCCCCCCTCTGGTTCCGTCCTCAGGCCCCACCCTCCGGCCCCGGCCCTCACCGGTCTTGGGGTCCACGGTGAAGTGGTGCTCTCCATCCAACACGCTGTACACCAGCCGAGCGCTGCTGCCGTACGCGGGGTCATCCGCATCCGAGGCCATCACCTGCATCACTGACGTGCCTGGGCCCGGGGGACCAAGCGAGACAGGGGTCACCTGGCGCCGCTGTGCTCACTTCCCCCACCTCGCTCCACCCTGGGAAGCTGGGAGAGGAGACCCGATTGCAGGCCATGGAAGCCAGCTCCCTCACCGTCCTCCTCACACTGAGTTCCAGCCCGCTTCATGCCTGGGGGTGGCAGGAAGCACGGGCACGGGGTCAGATCTGGATTCAAAGGTGCTTCAGTGGCTCCCAGCTGGGGGGCCCCCGGCAAGGGAAAGCAGCCTCTCTGAATCTGTTTCCTCTTCAGCAAAATGGGGTTAATCCTAGTCCTGGATTCACCAGGTAGAGGGGATGCAATTCCGCTCCCGGGGCAGGGCAGCTCGGAGCTCACTGGGGAGTGGCAAGGATTATTTTCACCACTGTCAAGGGCTGGGGCTGGAAACCAGGCACCTGACTCCTTCCCACCCCATCCCCTCCTCATTCCACAGGGAACTCCAGTACCCCCTCCTTTAAGGAGGGGGGAGGAAACTGGGGAGCAACTGAGAGCATGGGGGGCTCAGAGCCCAGTGTCTCTTGGCCCATGGGGCCCCTGGGCGGGAGAATGGTAGCGCCCAGTTTTCCTTGGGAAGTAGAAGGCTGTGGGCCGTGGTGCCCTCCCTGCCCCTCCCCTGGGTGCCCAGCCAGTACACTCCCCCTCCCCACGCTCTTCACGTAAGCTGCTGGGGAGAGTATAAATTGGATAAAAGTCCATCAAACAGCAGCAATTAAGTTATTGATTTTCGACGCTGCCTCATTAAACTGGGAGCTTCTCTTGGCCTGTCCCAGAGATGGCTCTAATTTGACATCATGTTCAATTTGACGAAAGCAGGGCTTGGAACGTGAGGCTGGACCACGCAGGGGTGGGGGGTGGGGTTATGGAGGGGCAGGCACGGCTGCCTGGTCCAGCCCCTCTGGTCCGTCAGAACGTTTCCAGAAAGGAGGGTTGACGTAGAAGACCCAAGAGAGGGTCTTTGCAACTCAGGATATGACCCAAGGGGGAGGAGACTCAGATCCCACTTCAGGGAGATGCTCCCTCCACCGGGGGTGGGTGGGGGGGGCGTCCTCAGACCTCCTGGGGGCTGGGCGGGGCTTCCTGGGCCAGCAGGGCTGCCTGGTGGGAGGTGAGGCCAGTTCACTGCCTGGTTAATGAGTGAGACTCTGGAAGTGCTACTGCAGCAATTCTGCTAAGCCCAGCCTGCCGCCCGCCTCTCCCGCCTCCAGCCTGGAGCCCTCGATCATTCCAGACAGACACATGTATTTATTTTTCACTCTTTTGCATTTCTCATTTCCCTCTCCATGTTCCCCCTCCCAGTCCAAGCCTCCTGAACTGGCCCTGCAATGCGCCTCTCTCTGGCGGCTCCAGCTCCATCTCGGCTTTGTCAAGAGTTGCCTGGAGAAGCTTGGAAAGAGGGGTGGCCAAGCCCCCTCCCTCCTGATGCTAGTGCCAGAGGGTCTCCTATTAGAGCCACAGGCAGAGCCCCCAGGGGCATCCTGACCATATAAAGAAAAGGAACAGAATGAATTCCTATTGAGTGTCCATTACATGCCTGGCTTCACCAGTCATTTAAATCCATCTTTTCTAATCCTCACAGCATCTCTGAAAGGCTGAGTGGGCCCTTCTAATAGTGCAAGTGAGGAAGCAGGTCAGCTAGAGGAAAAGACTTGACCAAGGGCAAGCTGTGAGGAAGTGGTAAGATTTGAATCCAAGGCTCTGTGATGGCAAAGCCCCTCTGGGTGCCAGAGTCAGTACAGACACAGTGACTCTGGGGACAGTGGCCTGGTACAATGAGTCACAACTGGTGAAGGCTCTACCACTTAGCAGTATGGGCATGTCACGAACCCCCCTGTTCCTCAAGTTCCTCACTTGTGAAATGGGGGTAACCCTATTACCAAACTTTCGGGGTTGTCGTGAGAATTCAAATGGATGTCTGTGTTCAGCACAGAGGCCAGTGCCTGGTCCATGCTAGGAACTCAATAAATGCAGGTTGTTGTTGATATCTTAGGAGGCACCACTCGTCAGTATACAATGGCCCAATCATGCCTCCCGTACAGAGGTGTTGAAATGGGAGGCGATACATAACGCATCAGGCTCACGGTGGGTACTCAATAAAGAGTGGCTGTCGTGACTGTTATTAGAGAGGGTCTCCTCACCATTCCCCCCTGCACATCCACTCCCCCCCTCAGGGCAAGGCACATCAGGCTGAGTGACTCTCCAGGGACCTGGCTGAGAGCTTTCTTTCCCTGGCTGCGTCCCAGGGACTCCCGCGGGGATGATGGAATCATTTCCCCAATCCGGGATTCTTTATTGCAGCCATTACAGTTAGGGCCCACACGTGGGGATGGAGAAGGGTCAGTGATTCACCACTGGCTCCCCAGGTCCCAGGGGAAAGGCTTCCTCAGGCCACACACCCCTCCCGCCTTCTTCACAAGTCACCAGCTCTCTAGAATTAGCAGACAAAAAGGTGCCAGGCTTGTGGCTCCTGTGGGACCACCGTGGGGTCCTCCTCCTGGGTTTACATTTTACAATGCACCATCCATGTCTGTTCTCACCTTCAGTCCTCGCACCAACTCTATGGTGGAGACGCAGTGGTTCGCTGGTAGATGTTTAACCATCGGCCAGGGGTGGGTGAGAGAGAGATGGAATGACCTGCTTTGTAGTGTTTGATGATTTCTGTGGCATAAATACTCCCATTATGGCCAATTTCAAGCTACCAATGTGACATCAACTGGCTTGCAAAACACCTGAAAATCAATATTTGGCACCCATGACCTGTACAAGCTGGTTCCAGCACACCATTGCATCATTCCCATTTTACAGCTAAGGAAACTGCTAGGCACAGTGAAGGGTGCCAATAAGAATTAATAATAAAACACGTTACTAATTATATATCATTATTTAATAATAATGATGAGAGTTATCATTTATTATAAAAAGTATATCTAATGCTTTGCATTAGAGACTATGGTAAGGCCCTTATTTAAATTATCTCATGGAATTTATACAATAAGGCCTTGAAGAAAGCTCTGTCAAAATTTCCACTTTACAGATGAGAAAACGGAGGCTGAGTAAAGTTAAGCAATGAATGCCTATGTGCCTTGATTTCCTCATTTGCGAAACAGGATTCTTGTGAGAATGCAAATAGATTTCTATGTTCAGTACCGAGGACAGCACCCGGGTACGTTCACCTGGCAAGGAAGTAGGAGAGGCAGGATTCAAACCCAAGTCTGTGTGGTGTGAAAAGCCCTGTGTATCTTGCCTTTTAGGTAGAAGAGGGGGTGAATATGACTAAAAGAATACGGGTGAGTGAGAGAGGGAAGAGTCAGAGAATGCAGAAGGAGGGAAGAAGAGGGGAAGGGCAAGATGTTGGGTTCAGGAGTCTCCCTTCCCGACAGCCAGGTCAAGCTGGGGCTTCCAGAAGCAGGGCTGGGATTGGCTGGGAAAGCTGACAGCTGTTGCCACTTCTGCTAGGTGGGGTAGATGGCCTTAGTGCAGGCTGGGATAGAAGGGGTTGCCCAACTGATTCCTGGGTAAATGGGATCTCAGGGCCCAGGGATCCATGTGGAATGTACAGCTGGCCTTGGAGAGCACAGAGGCCAGTGTTTCTCCACCTGGCTGCACATTACAATCTCCTGGGGAGCCTTAAAATAAAATTGATACTGAGCCTTACTCCAGACCAATTAAATAGTCCTCTCTTGGGGTAGAGGCCAGGCAAGGGTATTTTCCAAACTCCCAGAGAGATTCTAAAGTGCATCCCAGGCTGGTAACTGCTGCTCTAGACCCAACCCCTCATTGAACTGATGGGAAATGGACTCATAGAGTTCAGTGACTTTCCCAAGGTCACATCATTCGTTAGTGGGAGGGAAAGATTCAAACCCAGGTCTGTCTATCCAGCATGCCACCCTCCCAGACTCTGTGCCTGCACTGACACGACACCAGAAGAAAGTAGCCAGGATGACTCATTGTGGTCAGCAATGCTCCTGCCAGGTGGGGTCAGTGTCAGAAGCCGGGCACTCCTGAGAGGAGTTGCCCTGCATGCCTCCACAGGCTTTGGTATCTGAGTATTGGGTTCAAGTCCCACCACTTCCTTCCTGGGTGCCCTCGGTCAAGTCTTCTCCTCTGTCTGACCTGTTTCCTTACCTGTAATAGTAGAGGCTCCCACTCTGTCTCTCAGAGATGCTACAAGGACTAGAGAGGATGGATTGGGGGCTGGTGAAATGAGGCATGCAGTTGGTGCTCAATGGAGTTCATTCCTTTCCCAACTACTTATATGGTTCAAGGCACCTGAGGCTGGCCTTGAACAACACGATCAGGGGGGAGGGGGCTTGCCCACTCCTCATCTCTGGTTCTTCCAGGTGATTCCGACAAGGTTTGTCATGGAGCCGGAATTGGAACCCGTGTCCTGGCTCCCAGGCCAGAATTCTTTCCTTTTTTCTCCCCTAACCCTCACTCTTTGTGAGATGCAATTGAGTCCCCAGACTCGGGCTCCAGAACCCTTTGGAGAAGCCTCAGCTGACTCACGGAGGGGGTGGCACTGCGTGGAGTGCAGCTCAGGCACTGAAGACGTCGCTTCTCATTCCAGCCCTGTCCTCAGCCCTCTGTGTGGTACGGGGGAAATTACCTGACCTGACTGGGCCTCAGATCCCCCTTCTGTAAAATGGAGGTAACACTTTATCCCCCCTGCCTCCCTGGGTCCTGGGAGACCCCTTAATGAGATAAAAAGAAATGAGGCACTTAAGAGAAGAACAGAGTCCTCAACCAAGGTGACCAAGTGTCATTATTATGAAGATGTTTGTAATTATGATCATCCTGCCTCTTCCCTACATCCCTCTGCCACCTTGCTTGGCCTGGGGAAACCCTCATTTAGCTTCTCAAACATTTATAAAAAAAGAGTCCCACCCCCTGCTGCTGCCAGAACTGCGCAGAATGCTTTCTATTAAAAATTAAAAACCACTTGTCGAGTCTCTGGAAACGTTCAGATTCCACAGGAAACAAGCTCCCCACTCACTGCCTACCTCCTCCCCCAGCTCCCTCTTCCAGCAGCACTTAAAACGCTGGCTCACTGGGCTGGCCTCGACCCCGCTTCCGGCCGCCAGGCCTGGGCAGCCTAATATAGACGCATGATTCACAGGAGACCAGGAAAGTGGCTGGGGGTGGAGGTGGGAGTGTCGCAGGGCTGAGGGGGAGGGGGCAGGTCCAGAGACAAGTGACAGAGAAGGTGGCACAGAGAGATGGGGGAAAGAAAGTGGATCAGAGGCAGAGAAACGAGAGACAGAAGCGAGGGACAGAGGGGGAGAGACTCAGAGAGATAGAGGAGCAGAGAGACAGAGAGAAGGGGGGACACAATCAATCATTTTAAGTCAGCTACCTGTAAAAATTATGAATTTTAATTTTTAGTTAAAAGTATAAACAAATTGTTAAAGAAGGAAATTAAATTTTGGAATAAAGTGAGAATGGGAGGGGATGTTGTAAAACATACACGTTTCCTATTTTGAAGTAATACCTGTCTGTGATCATGCTATTCAATCAAGGCATTATGGTTTTTAATCCTGAAACTTGAGGACCCCTTGGATATTTTCTTTTACCAGTGTACAGAATGGGTGCAATATTAACTGTACACACGTAACTGTCATATTAATAATGTAACTCATAATTCAGAAGAGATCAAAACGTTAACGTCTTATAAATTTGTCACTGAAGTTCAATAAGGCAGCTTGTTTTAAGGAGAAAAAAAGGGAGACAGAGACACCAGAGACAGATCAATGAGGGCAAAGAAGTGAGATCAGAATGACAGAGATGCACAGTGAAAAAGACATACATAGAAAGAGGGAGGCAAGCAGAGTTACATAGAAACGGAGACAGTTTCACATGAAACAAGGGGAGAAGGGAGGGAGCGGGAGGAGGGACAAGAAGAAAGGCGAGGCTTGGCTTTATGGGGTGGGGCCCCTCCACTGCCAACACCCACTTCTCCTGAACCCCCTCCTCACCCTTTTTTTCTCATGGACCCCAGCCATGCACTCGCCCCTCCAGGGAACCCCCAAGTGTGTGAGTGGGGATCTACTATGTTCCCTGAGAGGGAGGGGGGATTCCCTTACCATCCCCAAATTGAGACCCATAAGCTCTTCTGTCCTCTCAACACTTCCATGGGGCCCTCTGGCCTGAGGACCTTGCTTGTTTGGGACAGCAACAGTCTGTGTGTCTGCAATAGCAGGCTTCTGCCAGTTGCAGAAAGTAAATATTTTTGGCCCATAATTCCATTCCATTCATTCACCCAGCATCTACAGAGCACCTACTATGTGCTAGGTCTTTGAGGGCCCGATGGTGGCTTTATTACCTTCACACCCCAGTGCTGTGTGGGCCCAGGGCCTGGCATTCATGTTTGTTGAATGATTTATTGATGGGAAAAAAAGAGAGACATGGGTAACTCCTCCCTGTCCAGATTACCTAGGTCAGGGGGCCCACTCCCGAGGGCCAGGGCCTCTGCTCTTCCCTGCCACCTCCCCCCAAGCCCAGGAGCCTCCTGTCCGGTTCCCCACAACCCGGGCGGTGAGAGCCAGTGCCGTTGCTAGGCAAGGAGATATTGCTCATATAGATCTTCCTGGACTTTAATTAAAAACATCTTTAGAAGTTGTCTCTGCAGAGGCCAGCAATTGATTCCTCGCTGGGGCCTGAGGGCTGCTGAGCCATACTCTCTCCGGCTGCAGATGGGACAACTTGAGGTTCCCAGCCTGCTGCTGCCTGTCCCAAATGAGACCCTCGGGGACCATACTGCCGCCTGCCTACTTCCATTCCTCTCTGCCACCCACCCCTCCCCGACAAGCACTGGATGTGGGAGCCAGACTGTGTGCTTTCCCAATTTTTTTCCCTTCCCTTTTTTGAGCCTCAGTTTCCTCAGCTATAAAATGGGGGGTGTCAGTGCTCACCCTAAGAGAGTTCCTGGGAGGATGAAATGAGATTAAGATGTGACAGTGCTTTGTAAGCTGTAAAGTCCGGTACAAGCTAAAGAAATGGTCGTGGGGGTTTCCTCAAAGGAAGCCATGCATGCTGAGTCAAGTTCTCGGGCGCTGGTTCCAGAGTCTGGGTCTGCTCCCAACTGCAGCTCCTCCTGTGGAACCTCAAACAAGTCACTTATCTCTCATTGCATTTATTTCCTTGTCGGCAAAATGAGGACAGTAATACCTGCCCTGCTTATTCCCCAGGATTGTGAGAATGAAGGGAAATAGCTCTGTGAAAGCAGTGTTGGCTGATAGCTATTATTTAGTGAATGTCCCAAGAAGTTCAGGCTGCACTACAGAACAGCCTTTTTCTGCTGATGAAAGATGTGTTCCCGGCAGAATAGTAATACATGGGGAAGTGGCTGCGTCAGGGCCCCTGTCCATCTCCCCAGTCTGTTGAGCCCCAATCCTATAGTTGAACAATGCCAACTCTATGGCCCACATGCCATCCCATTCTCCTTCCTTTGCTTGCAGCAATCACTAATCAATTGTGGCAATCTTTTATGTTGAGTCTGAATGAGCCCTCAGACTCCTTCTCAACACAGCCCTACAACCACTACCATTTGATCAAAGTTGGCACAAGCAATGAAACGGATCTGCTACCACTCTGAGGTCAGAAGCAGTGTCTTGCTCATTTTGGCATCACCACATCCCTGGCAAAGTGCCAGGTACATAGTAGGCACTAATATATGTTTATTGAATTGAAAGCAATGGCTTATTTTTCTATCTCCTGTGGGGCTATATATATATAAGTAGGTGCTAATAAATGTTTGCTAAGCCGGGTGACTCATCTTTGCAATCCCCTCAGAGCCAAGTACATCGGAGGCCTTGTGTATAATGGGTGCTAATAAACCTCTGTGGATTTAATTCAATTACTTATCTTTACATCCCCTGCAGTGCCCAGAATAAAGTAGCAACTAATAAATGTGTGCTGACTCGAGCTTCTCATTTCTATACTCCTCAACAGTGCCAAGTATAGTGCTGCGTGCGTAGTTGGCATCAGGAAGTGAGTGGAGTTGAACTGGGTGTGGGAGCACTGACAAATCCCCTCTCTACCCCTTGCTCAGGTCGTGGCACCCTACAGAAGCGGTCTGGTCCCCCTGCAGCGAGAGATCATCTCTTCTGACTCTTCTCCACCAAAGCTCACTCTCCCGGATGATCTAATCCAGCCTCAAGCTTTAAATTTCCTCTCTCTGCTGACAACATCCCAAGTTGTATCTCTAGCCCCAATCTCTCTCCTGACCTCCAGACTCATAGATTCAGCTGCCTCTCTGACATCTCCACTTGGATTTCCAGGAGACATCTCAGTCTTAACACGTCCAAAGTGAATTCTTAATTTTGTGCTACAAACTTGCTCCTCCTGGAGCATTCCCTGTCTCGGTAGTAGCAGCTCCATCCATCCAGTTGCTCAGGCCAGAAATCTCCTTCCCTCCCTCCCCACATCCAACCCCTCACAAACTCTGTTGGCTCTACCTTCAAAGCACATCCAGGATCCCCCTCCTCTTACCACTTCTGCTGGTCCAAGTCACCATCACCTCTTGCTTGAACTATTGCAGTCGCCCCCTCCCTGAGCTCCCTACTTCCAGCCTTGCTTCCTACAGACTACTTTCAACATGGTGGCCAAAAAGTCAGCCTCTGAAAATGTAAGTTGGATCATGCCCCTCCTCTGCTCCCCATCTCATTCAGAGTACAACCAAAAAGCTTTCAATGGCTGCAAAGTCCTTCATGATCTGGCCTCCAGAACCTCTTCTGCCTTCTCTAGACACTCTTCCCACCACTCACTCCTATTCTACCACACTGGTCTCCTTGCTCTGCCTCAGGACCTTTGTACTTGCTCTTCCCTCTGCCTGGTACACTTTTTTCCTCTAGTTTAGTGGTTCTAGAAGTGTGGTCCCTGGTTCACAGCATTGGCATCACCTGGGAACTTGTTAGTCATGCAAACTCTTGGTTAGCATCCTGGACCTACTGAAGCAGAAGCTCTGGGTGTGGGGCCCAGCAATCTGTGTTTTAAAACCCTGCCCCCCAGGTAATTTGGATGCATAGTAAAGTTTGAAAACCAGTGTTTTAAACAGCTACTCCGGTTCCTTCAGATCTTTGTTCAATGTCCCCTTCCCTGAGCACTCTACTATTTTAGTACTTCCTCAATACCACTCAAAATTCCCTTATTCTCCACAGCACTTAGATCACCTGGCATATTATGCATTTGCTTGTTGATTTCTAGACAGCCTCTCTCTCTGTTCCAGCATGTAGGTGTCCAAAGAGTCCCCAGTGGCTGGAATGGTATCAGCATGTAGTAGGCATCCCACATCCCACCCATTAGTAAATATCTTTCAGTGAATGAATCCTTCCAGATGCAGAAGGGAAGCTGGGGCACAGAGAGGGGTGCGGACTTGCCCAAGGTCAGTGGGAGCCATGCCTCCTGACTGTCAGCTCGCAACCCGCTTTGCTGCACTAGGCTCAGCGTGGCTTGCGTCCCTCAGAAGTGCGGTTCCTCGGGAGCCCCCGGCACACTGCCTTTCCCTTTTAAGCTGTGAGTGGTTTAATTTGTGAGCGCTGCTGCCTTTCATGTCCCAAGCTGCGTCCCTGCTTCCTCTGATCTCCGAAGCTGCTAGACCCTGGTGCCGCTTGTCGGCACCGCCCCCCTCAACCCTGATCTGGAAGCTCAGTAATTGTGACTGATTTTCAAAGCTGTCTGGAGTCTCCGGAAGCACCCCAGTGTCAGATTAGCTTCCCTTTCAAAAAATTGCTCAAATGAAATAAACTAATTTAATTTCTGCTTCTTCCCTCCCCCTTCTGGGCTTTCCAGCTCATCCCAATTGGGTCCCCCTGCCTTTTTCCTGAGTGGCATGTGAGGGTTGGTGGGCCGGAGGGGGGTGGGCAGGGCAGGGTCTCCTTAGGCTGGTGGTCATGAAACTCTGCCCTCCTACTCGCAGTGTGATCTTGGATGAGCCCTCCCCCTCCTCTCGGTCTCAGTTTCCCCATCTGTGAAACGAGGGTCTGGACTGGACGTCTATAAGGACCCTTGCTCCGTCATCAGCTTGCTAGGTCACTGAGTACGTCTCCCCTCTCTGAGCCTCCGTAGTCCGCTGTTCAATGGGGATGCTGGCATCGGCCCTGCCTACCTCTCCGCGTTGAAGTGAGAGCGAGGTGGTGACGGTTGAGCCACGACTGTGGCTGTAGGGCCTGTGCCTCCCCCTGGCACCTCACCCCCACCCACTGTCCACACTGCAGCAGGGGGAGCTTTCTACGATGCAAACTTGACACATCACTTCCTTGCTCAAGCCTTTCCCAGGCTCCCTGATTCCCTCAAGTTCTTCAGACATGGCTCCTGCTTTCTTCTCCAGCCTCATCTCTTCCCACCTTTCTGGCCTATTCCATGCAGACACATGCAAGTCAGCATTGGGTGAAGGGAGCAGGGCCTTCCTTGTCTTCTTAGGCCAAAATTTGAGTTAGTGGGTGGGGAATGCTGGACCTTGGAAGTCAGGGGCTTGTGCTGCCTCTGACTTGCTGTGTGACCTTGGACAAGTCACTGCCCTTCTCAGCCTCAGTTTCCCCATTTGTAAAATTGATTTCTAAGCCCCCACTGGGCTTTGAAATTCCATGAGTATTTGCCACTGACAACTTCCAACTTTATCTCTCCAACCTGGACCGCTTCCCTGAAGAGGCCTTTTTCAAGCTCTCTGCTCAGTTGTCACATCTGAAACCAAACTCTTGATTTCCTTCCATCCTAAACCTGTCCTTCCCACTGATTCCCCATCTCAACAAATGGAAATCCCATCTATTTAATTGTTCAGGTCAAAATCCTGACAATCACCCTTGAATAGTCTTTTTCTCACACCCCACATCCAATCCATTAGCAAATGTTTCAACTCCACTTTCAAAATATATCCTACAGTTGACCTCTTTTCAACACCTCCACGGTATCACCTTGTTCCCAGCCACCTTGATAATTGTGATGTTTTCCTCAGAGGGCCACCTGCTTCTGTCCTTGCCTATCTCCACCTATTATTTGCAGAACAACCATGGGGTCCTGTTAAAACTAACCCAGATCATGTCATTCCTCTGAACAAGACCCTCCACTGATCTCCCAGCTCACTCAGCTCAAAAGGCAAAGCCCTGACTATGTTCTATATGGCAGCATGATCTGGCCAGCTTGCCATCTCTCTCTTTCTTCATCTTCTGCTTCAGCCATACTGATGCCCTCTGAATTCAACCTCAGGGCCTTTGCACATGCTGTTCCCTCTGCCTGGAATGCTCTTCCACCGGGCCCATGCTTTCACTTCCCTCAATTCACCTCTCAGAGAGGCCTTCCTGGACCAAAGATGTATTTGTTTACTTGCTCATTGCCTGTCTCCCCCAGCCAGAGTGTACCCCCCATAAGAGCAAGGAGCCTGTTCTGCCTTCATTGCTGTGTCCTCAGTGCCTAGAACAGTGCTTAGCATATAGTAGGTACTCAACAAATATTTACTAAATGAATGGATGCACACATTCCAATTGTTTGGCTAGCCGTGTACATGCACAGCTGCAGGCATGTGTGTGAACACATATGCACACCAAGCACACATGTGTACCCATGAGTGCATGTACAACAGCCCACACCCACACTCACACCCTCACTGCTCCCCATTTTCCTCATTCTTTTGAGCCCACAATTCCCTGTGGTCCACTTCACCTTCTTCCATTACTGGCTACCTGCTTTTACCCACCAATCTGCCAGATTTGGCCCAGCCTGGGGGAGCTGAGGCTAAATGCACACTCCCCCAGGAACTCAAATACCCCAGGCCTCTGACAACCAGCCACAGAGCTGGGAGGCTCAGAGAGAGGCAGGGACAGCCCTTGGCCTCACTGAATCAGTAACAGAGTGTGATCTAGCACCTCTGTGGGTCAGTAGTGGAGCACAGTCTAGGACCTCAGTGACGGTGTATGGTCTAGGACCTCGGTGGGATGGTGATAAAGTGTGGTCTAGTACTACAGTGACAGAGCATGGTCTAGGACCTGACTGATGGAATGTGGTCTAGGACCCCATGATGGAGCATGGTCTAGGACCTCAGTGATGGAACATGGTCTAGGACCTCAGTGATGGAGCATGGTCTAGGACCTCAAGATGGAGCATGGTCTAGGACCTCAGTGATGGAGCATGGTCTAGGACCTCAAGGTGGAGCATGGTCTAGGACCTCAGTGGGTTGGTGACCAAGTGTAGTCTAGTACCTCAGTGATGGAGTGTGGTCTAGGACCTCATGACGGAGCATGATCTAGGACCTAAGTGATGGAGTGTGGTCTAAGACCTCATGATGGAGCGTGTTGTAGGGCCTCAGTGATGAAGCATGCTCTAGGACATCAAGATGGAGCATGGTATAGGACCTCAGTGATGGAGCGTGGTGTAGGACCTCAATGACAGAGTGTGGTCTAGGACCTCATGCTGGAGTGTGTTCTAGGGCCTCAGTGATGGAGTGTGGTCTAGGACCTAAAGATGGAACATGGTCTAGGATCTAAAGATGGAGTATGGTCTAGGACCTCAGTGGGTCGGTGGTGGAGAACAGTCTAGGACCTCAGCAGGTGGTTGACTGAGTATGATCTAGGACCTAGGGCCATTGCCTCCTGTCAGGTCTGATTTGCAGAAGGCTTAGGCTAATATGTTGTGGAAGGAAATGGCTTGTGTCCCTTACCCATGCCTCCCACTTCCACCACAGCCTCCGGAGCCCCAGGCTAAGTGGACCTTGATGGTCAGTCAACTGTGTGTGGGTCCCACAGTGGGAGGCAGCAGACCCATCCCGCCTTCAGACTCAGTGCTCCGAAGCTGAGTGGATATGGGTTTCCAAGCATGGCTGTGTCTGAAGACTTCCTGCAGATATGTTTCGCGGTATGTGCCCCCTGGTGTTTTTCTACATGTACAACTGTGTGTGGGCAGCGCCCCTGCACCCAGGTATGTGCCTGGGGGCTCAGCTGTCTCTAAGGGAGCCCAGGTCCCCAGGGGCTGGGTTTGGTGTGCTGTGGGCAGTGAACAGAGCTGGCTGGATATTGGTGCACCTGGCTGTGCCTATGCCCACCTGAGGCTGCACCTGAGTGGAGCTGGCCCCCAGGGTGGCATGACTGGTTATGGCATTTGCCTGTGTCTACGTCAGTGGCTGTGTCTGTATAGAAGCCCTGCCGGTGTGAGGGGCAGGTCCCTGTGTGTGGTTGTATGTGTCTGTGTTGGGGGGTCTTGTTTCCACTGTTTCCCGCCAAGGTCCTTGTGCTGGTGGGTGTGCCCTTGTTCAGTTGCACCCAGATACGTGACTGCGTCTGTGTGGGAGCTGTGTCCCACGGCTGTGCTGGGTCTGTGTGGAGTCGGGGGGGGGGCGGTGCAGCTGTGCCTGTGTGAGGCTCTGTGTGTGTGTGCCAGGGTGTGGAGCGTGTATTCAGTTGTGTCCAGACAGGGACTGTGTCTGTCTGTGTGTGCCGGTGTGTGGGTGTGAAGCCCACGAGTGTGTGACTGGGTCTGTGTGTGTGTCCTTGTCCATGTGGGGGCTGTGCCATGTATGTGGCTGAGTTCATGGGCATGGCTCTGTCCAGGTGTGCAGCCCTGAGCCTGGGTGGGCACCTGGACTCACACCTGTGCCCACTGCCCTGGAGCGGCAGTTCCTGTCCCTTCTGTCCCTTCCCAGCATATCAGCCACACCCTCACCCCTGGGAGGACCTGGCAGCTCCCTCCCCTTGAGGGCACACCAGCCTGGCTCGCCCCCACCCCTGGAGCCCACGGCCCACCTGTGGGCGAGAGCTCGGCCACGCTGCCAATGTAGGGCCCATGCAGGAAGCGGGGCTCGCTGTCGTTGATGTCTTGCACCTTGATGATGAACTCCGACTCGGGCTCCAGCAGGCGGTTGGTGGCGCGGTCCCGAGCCTGGGCCCGCAGCGTGTAGAAGGTTTTCTGCTCCCGGTCCAGGCGCTCCATGGCGTGGATGTCGCCTGTCAGCTCATCGATGAGGAAGATGGTCCCGGCGCCCTCGCCTGAGATGGTGTACTTGATGGCGCCGTCGCCCTCGTCTGAGTCCGAGTGGATCTGAGGAGGCAGAGAGGAAGGCAGGGTGGAGGCTGGGCTGGGGACTCCTCTTGGCCTCCCGGTTCGAGTCCTGCTGGGGGCTTGTTTCCTAGGCATGTCTCGTCATTGAGAGACCCTCATTCTAGTCCAGACCCCATTCAGTCTTGCCTGGGGGGTTTCACCAGCCCTCCACGGCTCTCTCTGCTCCAAGCCTGCCCTGGTAATCTACCTTCTTCTCTGTAGCCAGAGCTATCAGCCTAAGAGAAGTCTGAACACGTCTTTGCCTGCTTGCAGCCCTCCCATGGCTCCCCATTGCCTTTGCAAAGAAGTTCAGAAGCACCTCCAAGCATTTCAGCTCGCGAAGCTGTGGGGTCCGCTGCTGCTTTGAGTTCCCTGCCCTCATTACTTTGCCTGTTGAAAGCCTACTCATTCCGCAAGGCTCAGCTCAAATGCCACCTCTTCCAGGAAGCTTTTCTGGATCCCCTTTTCCCACTTTCCCTCTAATATCTCTGCAATACTTCAAGGCATCATTATTATGTTTCGCTTTGTAGGACTGTGGTAACCAGAGCTTCTCAAACCTTAATGTGCCTGCAAATTACCTGGGGATCTGGTTAAAATGTAGATTCTGACTCGGTAAATCTGGGGTGGGGCTTGAGATTTTGCATTTCTAACAAGTTTTCAAGCTGCTGGTCCATGGATCTCTCTCTGAGTTATAGGTCCATCTCTTGACCTGGGCTCTGACAGCCCAGGAGTTAGGGGTCATGTCTAACTCATCGCGGCATCTGGAGAGCCAGGCACAGAGATTGGCATTTGGCAGGGATAGGCCGTGAGGGGAGAGGAAGAAAAGGAATGCACATCCAAGGAGCAACTACCAGGTGCCAGACACTGTGCTGACCATTTTATTAACTTCTCTAGTTTGGGACTCTTTAAAACAAAATCCTGCCACAGTAGGTTTTGCTATCCTTTAAAAAAAAAAAATTATTGTAGTAAAATATACCACATATTTCCAATTTTAACCACTTTCAAGTATATAATTTAGTACTGTTAATTACATTTGCAAGGGAAGCGGGTGTGGCTCAGTGGATAGAGCACCCGTTTACCATATGACAGGCCCCGGGTTCGCTTCCTGGCGCCTCCTTGTGAGGGCAGGCCGGCTCGCGCGGCGCCGTGGGCTGATGCAGCAAGACCTCACAGCAAGGGGGAGATAAGCAGACACAGAGAAGACACGCAGCGAATGGACACAGCAGCACAAGCAGCAAGGGGGGGGGATAAATAAATAAAATAAATAAATCTTTAAAAAATAAATAAATAAATAATTACATTCGCAATATTGTACCACCATTACCAAAACTTTTCCATCACCCCAAACCGGAAACTAAGATCATATTAAAAGGACTATGTACAACAACCAAGAGGCACTTGTTGCAGGGGCAGGAAACAGCCCTGCCCGTTACCTGTGATCTACTTTCTGTCTCTTTGCATCGGTTAGTTCTATAAATGTTAGTTATCTCATACATGTATGTGAAGATCATATATATATATATATAATTGAGATCAAGCAATATTTGTCTTTTTGTATCTGGTTTATTCCACTCAACTTGATGCTTTCAAGGTTATCGTTCCTTTTTACAGCTGAATAATATTCCACAGTCTGGCTGTACCACATTTTGCTAATCCATTCATCTGTCGATAGACACAGGAGCTGCAGTGCCCATCTTCCTGCTCCTGTGCATAATGCCGCTGTGAACACTGGTATGTAGATATCTGTCTGAGGCCCTGCTTTCAAGTCCTTTGGGCATATACTAAGAAGTGGGATTGTGGGTCACATGACAATTCTATATTTAACTTTCTGAGGAACTTCAAGCTCTTTTCCACAGCGGCTGCACCATTTTATATTCCCACCAACAACGCAGATGGGATCCTCCTTCTCCACATCCTCGCTAATACTTACTATCCGTTTTCTGTTTTATTTTCTGAAATAATAGCCCATTCTAGAGGTATGAAGTGATATCTCGTGGTTTTGATTTGCATTTACCTATGGCTAATGATGTTGACCATCTTTTCATATGCTGATTGGCCATATATTTGGAAAAATGTCTAATCAAGTTCTTGGCCCCTTTTTATTTACTTATTTATTTTATTTTTGGGGGCGGTACTGGGGATTGAACCCAGGGCTTTGTGCTTGGGAAGCAGGCACTCAAACCACTGAGCTACATCTGCTCCCTCCATTTTTAAATTGGGTTGTTTGTCTTTTGTTTTTGAGTTATAGGAGTTTTTTAATATATTCTGGATATTAAACCCTTATCAGGTATATGGTTTCCAAATATTTTCTCCCATTCTATCTAGGCTGTCTTTTCACTTTCTTGAAAATGTCCTTTGATGCACAAAAGTTTTTAATTTTGATGAGATTCAAAATATCCATTTTTTCTTCTGTTGCTCATGCTTTAGGTGTAAAGTCTAAGAATCCATTGCCTAATAGAAGGTCCTGAAGCTATTCCCTTTGTTTTCTTCTATGAGTTTTATAGTTTTAGTTCTTATATTTAGGCATTTGATCCACTTTGAGTTAATTTTGTATATGGTGTGAGTAAGGCATTCTTTTCCCATTGAGTGGACTTGGCACCTTTATCAAAAAATCAGTTGGCCAAAAAAAGAAATAAAAATTAAAAAATCAATTGGCCATATGTCAGGGTTTATTTCTGAACTCTTAATTCTATTTCATTGGTCTATATGTCTGTCCTTGTGCCAGTACCATGCTGTTTTGATTACTGTAGCTTTGTAAAAAATTTTGAAATTGGGAAGTATGAGTCCTCCAATTTCGTTGTCCCTTTTCAAGATGGTTTTGCCTATTCAAAGCCCTTTGTCCTTCCATATGAATTTGATGGTTGATTTTTCCATTTCTGTGATGAAAGCTGTTGGAATTTTGAATAAGATTGCATTGAATCTGTAAATTGGTTTGGATAGTATTGACACCTTGACAATGTTTAGTCTTCTAATCCATGAACATGTCTTTCCTTTTATTTAAGTCTTCTTTAATTTCTTTCAGCAGTGTTTTATAGTTTTTTGTGTACAAGTCCGTTATATCCTTGGTTAAATTTATTCCTAGATACTTGATTCTGTAAGTTGCTCTCATAAATGGAATTGTTTTCTTGATTTCCTTTTTGGGTGGTTCATTGCTGGTGCATATAGAGACACAACTGATTTCTCCCTGTTGCTTTCATACTCTGCCACTTTGCGGAACTCGTTTATTAGTTCTAGTAGCTTTCCTGTAGATTCTTTGGGATTTTCTACATACAAGATTACATCATCTGTGAATAGGGAAAGTTTTACTTCTTCCTTCCCAGTTTGGATGATTTCATTTTTTTTTCTTGCCTAATTGTTCTGGCTAGAACTTCCAGTACAATGTTGAACAGTAGTGGTGACAGTGGACATCCTTGTCTTGCTCCTGATCTTAGAGGGAAAGCTTTCAGTCTTTCACCATTGAGTATGATGCTAGCTGTGGGTTTTTCGTATATACCATTTATCATATTGAGGAAGTTTCCTTCATTTCTGGTTTTCTGAGCGTTTTTATAAAGAAGGGGTGCTAGATTTTGTCAAATGCCTTTGCGATGATCATGTGGTTTATTTCCTTCATTCTATTAATGTGGCATAGTTCATTAATTGATTTTCATATGTTGAACCACCTTTGTATTCCTGCAAGAAGTCCCTCTTGATTGTGGTGTATAATCCTTTTAATATGCTGTTGGATTCCATTTGCTAGTATTTCACTGAGGATTTTTGCATCTATATTTATAAGGGATATTGTTCTGCAATTTTCTTTTCTTGTGATATCTT
>JAQZBX010053696.1:0-18820 GCA_029593785.1 Cabassous unicinctus | reverse complement strand
TCTATGCTCAGTGGCAAGGCCCCAGGATGTGTATATCCATTGCGGGTGTAGTACCACACGGATGGGGAATGGTTGTGTGGGGTGTTTTTGGGGGTGTGGGCGGTGGGGAGCATGGAAATCCCTGTAGTTTCTGAGTAATATTTGGGTAATCTAGGCACCTTTATAAAATGTATATATATATATAACAAATAACATTTATGTAAACAAATGCACATATATGCATATGTATTTATATATCATTTTACAAATAAAAAAAATAAAAAATAAAGGTACATAAATACAAGAGTAAACAAGAATGTAGAGAAATTGGTGCCCTTATACACCACTGGTATAAATGAAAAATAATGCAATAACTTTGTGTAACAGTCTGGTAGTTCCTCAAAAAGTTAAATATCGAGTTACCCTATGACCAGCAGCTCTACTCCTAGATTATATACCCAAGAGAAATGAATATATATTCTGACACAAAAACTTGTACATGAACATTCATTGCAGTATTATTCATATTAGCCCACAAGTAGAAACAACTCAAATGTCCCTCAACTGATGAATGGATAAATTAATGTGACACAATCATAAAATGGAATGTTATTTGGCAATATAAAAAAATGAAGTTTCAACAAATGATGCTGGGAGAACTGGATAGCCATATGCAAAAGAATGAAAGTGAACCCCTGCCTCATGCCATATACAAAGAGGAGCTCAAAATGGATAAAATACCTAGTTATAAGAGCTAAATTAGAAAACTCCTAGAAGAAACCATAGGGAAACATCTTCAGGAACAGGTGTTAGGTAGTAGTTTATTAGACTTCAAACAAAAGCACAAGCAACAAAAGAAAAAATAGATAAATGGGATTTAAAATTATTTTTTTAAAGCTTGTACATCAAAGAACTTTATGAAGAAAATAAAAAGATAAGCTATAGAATGGGAGATAATATTTAGAAATCATATATCTGATAAAGGCTTAATTCCCAGAATACATAAAGAACTCCTAAACTTAACAAGAAAAAGACAACCCAGTTTAAAAATGGACAAAAGATTTGAATACACATTTCTCTAAAGAATATATATAAAATGGCCAAATAATACATAAAAATGCTCAATATCATTAGCCAATGCTAATAAAAACCACAATGAGATATCTTCTCACACCCAGTAGAATGGATACTGTATTTGCCAAGAGGATGCTGATGCAAAATACCAGAAATCAGTCGGTTTTTATAAAGGGTATTTATTTGGGGTAGAAGCTTACAGTTACCAGGACATAAAGCATAAGTTGCTTCCCTCACCAGTGTATTGCCACATGTTGGAGCAAGATGGCTGCTGACGTTCAGCCTTCCTCTTCCTCTTAAGGCTCCACGGTCAGGCACTCTAGGCTTTATCTCTCTATCTCTCTTCCCCGGGCTCTGTTTCTCTCTGGGATCAGTTGCAGACTATCAGGCCACCGGCTCATCTCTTTTCCCTGGGCCTTTTCTCCTTCCTCATGACCAAGCTCCTCTGTGTGCTTACTTCCCAGGGCTCCACTTAAAAAACTCCAACCTCATTTCTCTGTGGTGCAGTTTCTCTGTGAGTCCCCCCCACCAAGGGGACAGGGATGCAATATCCTACTGATGTGACCCAATCAAACCCTTAATCATTATTTAATCAAGTAAAAGTAAAACCTCTGAATCCAATACATTCTAATATGCCCAGAGGAAAAAACCAATTTACAAACATAACCCAATATTATTTTTTGGAATTCATCAATAATATCAAACTGCTACAGATACTATTTAAAAAATGGAAAATAACAAATATGGGAGAGAATGTGGAGAAATAAGAACACTCATTCATTGTTGGTGGGAATGTAAAATGGTGCAGACACTGTGCAAAACAATTTGGCTGTTCCTCAAAAAGTTAAATATAGAATTACCATATGACATGGCAATCCCAGATCTAGTTATATACCCAGAAGAATGGAAAACAGGAAGTCAAACAGACATTTGCATATCAATGTTCAAAGTGGTGTTATTCACAATTGTCAAAAGAGGAAAGCAATCTAAGTGTGCATCAACAGATGAATGGATAAACAAATTTTCATATATACATACAAAGGAATATTATTTGGCTATAAAAAAGAATGGCATTCTGATTCATGCAACAACATAGATGAGCCTTGAAGACATCATGTTGATTGAAATGAGCCACACACAAAAGGACAAAGACTCTTTGATCCCCCTTATATGAAATAATTAGAATAAGTAAATTCATAATACCAGAAACTAGAATACAGGTTACCAGGGGTTGGTGGGGGAAGGGAACGGAGAGTTAATGTTTAATTGGTACAGAATTTCTGTTTGGGGTGATGGAAAAATCTAGACAACAAAGGAAGCTGATGAAGGAAAAACTTTGTGAATGTAATGAATACTGCTGAACTGTATTTTTGAACAAAAGATAAAAAGGGAAATTTGTGTTGTATATAAGTTACCCACATTAAAAACAAACCTATAGACCTGTACAACACAAAAAGTGAACACTAGTGATCCCTGATATACACAGTGGGCTAAAGTTAACAGCATAATTCTAATAATATTTCATCAATTGTAACAAAAGTATCACACTAATCCAAAATGTTAATGACAGGGAAACTGTGTGGGTGAAAGGGGGTATATGGGAATGCTGTGCCTTAGGCCTGATTTTGCTATTAATTTGCAACTCCTATAAAATTTTTAAAAGGAAAATAAAAATGAAGTACTGAACCAGGCTACAGCATGGATAAACCTGGAAAGCCATATGCTAGGAAAAGAAGCCAGTCACAAAGGACACACTGTATATGATTCTATTTATATGAAATCCTAGAATAGGCAAATCTACAGAGACAAAGTATTTTTGTGGTTGCCTAGGGCTAGAATAAGAGACACTGAAGGACACTGGTGAGTGACTCCTAATTGGTATGGGGTTTCTATTTGGGGTGATAAAAATGTTCTGAAATTGATTTGTAGGGATGGATGCCCAACTCTGTGAATGTACTAAAAATCATTGAATTTTACACTTTAAGTAGGTCAATTTATATTATGTGAATTGCATCTCAATAAACTTGTTAAAATAGAATTCCCTGATTTTCTTGCCTTTAAAGCTTCAGGTGTCTTTGTCCGAGGACAACCAGGACAAGGCAAATGCTAGAACCCCAAACCCTGAAGAGTTCAAAGAATATAGTGAACACCCCATCAATAGCACCCCAGGGTAAGTAGGGGGAAGATCTCTGGAGGAAAGGATGAACCCAAGAAGAATGAGTGCAGACTTGTTCCAGCAGCAGGAACCCAACCACACATCTTTAATTTTATGCTTCCTATTCCCACCCAGAGGTGAGGCAAGTTCAGCTTGAGGAGTCTCTCTTTGTGAAAGGGTAGCTGGATTAAAGGGGCAAGAGGAACAGGGAAATTTTATTTTTGGATTCTTATAGTGGCTGTATATGTGAGAAATATATCAAGGAGGGGACAAAACACAAGGGAATATGGTGATATATTCACTGCAAATCACTCAGAACCAGAAACGGAGGTTTGCTTAGAGAACGTACCAAGAACAGGGATGGAAATGGGGATTTTCAAGATACAAACTTGAAGTGATTGAGTGTTATTGAGATTAAAGATTAGAATTTGGTCTTTGGGTGCTATATTTGGGCACTCATCAGGCTGAACATGAGCATGAATATGCTTATTTAATTTTAAATAGATCTACAGATGGTGGAACATAGTTGATTTTCAGTCATTTGATTCACCCAGGAAGTCAGATCCTACTGCCAATGTATCAAGGACATTTAAACTTGCCTTCTAGTTCTTATTTTCCAAATCTCCCTTATATTAACATGTTACAGTCATAAAAACAGTTTTATTTTACCTGTGTGCCCAAAGTAAAAACAATACCCCCACCCATGCTGCTAGAAACATTGAAATTTAGAATTTAAAATTTTCAGAGTAGAAAAGACAAAATTGCATTGTGAATACATGGATTGAAAAAACCCAGCTCACAAGATCAATTCTGGACATATAATCACTTCTGGCCTCATGGTTCAGAAAGAACATTTATTAGGGTAAAAAGCACACCAGGAGCTGATTCTGAATTTATGCATATGGACAATGCACTTATTTTCCCATAGAGGAGAAATTAAATTAAATTCTAAATATTGGAAATGAGAATAAAAGGAGTGAGGCAAATTTTAAAGGATCAAATAGAATATTTAGCAGTTACAATATTTCCTGGTCCCTACAGGAAATGACTTTCTTACTTCAAATGCTGCATTAATTGTGAACCCTTCTCTCAGTGGTCAAGAATAGCAAAAAATTGTCTCTTGTTAATAAAATGTGCACATTGTATGTTGCCTATACAAACTTTAATTTCAATACAGTATGATTCAGTTAGAATAAATTATACTTAAAATTGTATTGCTCCTTCCTATGAGTATAACTTTGAAATAAATCTTGATCATTCAGCAGGCTTGACCAACATACATAGAAAAGGAAGGACAAGTGTGGATTAAAGAGTTGGATTATGCTTTCCCATAATCTGTTTTCTATTTGATACTTTTGTGCATGTTCCTCCTTTAGCTTTGGTTTCCCAATGAAGACCTGTGGGCCAAACAAAATGTATGGTTATTTTAAACAAGCAGATCTGCAATGAATATTGGGGGTTTGCTCAAGTATGACATAGTCTAAGTCAATTGATGCCATACTATATTCTGAACTGGTTGTACCAATTAATACACACATCATTAGTGTTTGAGAGTTTTCTTTGCTCAGATTATTCATTAATACTTTATATTGCCATATATTTCAAATGTTTCTAATGTGCTTAGTGTATGCATGTGTATCATTGTCTTTTTAAGTTTTAACACTTTAATGTAAATCTAGAATTCTCTTTTGTAAAATTCCAGTCTACATCATTTGTGACAGAAACATTTTCCCAGTTTGTTACAAAGAATTCTATGTTTTTCTATATCTTTTAAAGACCAGCCCGAGGTGAGTGTCTCTTCAGTGTCGAGCTCCTGGTACTCAATCCTCCAGCCCTCGCCACCATCCTGCCCCTGGCCACCGCCAATCTCGAGGCCTCAGGGAGGAGAACTCCCAGGGCTAGTGGCTCTTCGCTGCAGACAGGGTAACCCGTGCAGGCAGAAGCGGCGAAACACCAGGCTTGGCGCGATGGATGGGGATGTCAGGCGTCTGTGGCCCAGGAGGGGAGCGGTGGGCGGGAATGGGGGTGGCAGTGCCCCTCTGCCCGCGGGGAGACAGGTGGCCCGTGGCCAGTGCCTCCTACCTCAGAGGCCCAGCATATCGCGGTGACTGATGGTCGAGTAGGTGGCGCATTTTTTGCTGCAATGAAAGAGTACTGGAGTAAGGTTGCGTGGAAGCTTTTCTCATTTGAAAGAATGTTTTAAATTCGATGGTGCTTAAGGTGGGCAATAGGGTGAACGTCTTTGTGGAAAACAGACTGCCTGCATTCCTTGGCGAAACTGTGGCAATCAAGGGGTTTCTGTAGAGGGAAGATAGGGCTTATTCCACTTCTACCGTGTTAAGGGACGCCTCCAGTCATTTATCCCTGAAAGAGAGAGTTCAATTTCCTTCCAAAGAAAAGGGGTAGCTCATTTTGTGTAAACACTGCTATAGACACTAGTAGATGGGAAGAGAGAAGAAAGCACTGGATGGAGAAAAGGGTGGCTGCAATGATGGAATTTCTTAGGACACCTTTGGATTACTCATGAAAACAACTATTATCTGAGAAGCTGTTGAAAAAAGGAAACAAACAAACAAGCAAAAAAGGCCAGAATTCTCAGCTCTAATAAAATCAAATTTACCACTCTTTTTCCTTGTGGTTTAGGTTTTATTTCTTGGGTGAGAAATAGTTACCTAGGCTGAAATCATGATGACGTTATCCATTGTTAGATGCTAAAGCTGTTCTAATTTTGCCTTTCATAGTTAGTTCTTTAATCTAATCATTTTTGTATAAGGAAAAGTCAGAGAGAATTTTTAAACCCTATGAATATTCAACTTTCCAAATACCTATAAATGAAAGGTACATATTATTCAACTATACAACCACACACCATCTCTCTCACATGTTTTATTCCTGTGAGTCTTTTTCCAGAATGTTATATATTCATTAGGTAGTCAATAATATTATATTAATGGATAAAATTATGTTATTAAAGAATAAATTTCAAGGAAATATTTGCCTTAGAATCTGGCTTGCAACTGAAGTGGTGAATTCAAATAATAGGTTTTTATTATAATTGATTTCTTTTTAACTGAAGGAAACTTGCACTTTTCAGGGAAGGAAAAAAGATGAACTTAGAATTAATATATTTCAGTAATCATGATCAAAAGTAATTCATTTATTTTTATTTTTAAACAATTTATTGAAGTATGTCAATCATACATGAATATATATAAACTGTAAGTGTTCAGTAAACATCATGATCTTACAAAACAAAAATGCATAACATCATACAGGGCTCCCACACATCACTCACACACACAAACATCCTGCATTGTTGTGAAATATTTGTTAACAAATCATGAAAGAACATGATCAAAGTATTACTACTAACTATAGTCTGAATCTTCCTCTCCTATACATTTTTTAAAGGATTTATTTAATTATTTATTTTTATCCATTTTCACCCTGACTCTGTTTTCGCTCTTTCTGTGTCCATTCTCTGGGCAACTCTTTTTGTCCATTTTCTGCCCTCTCTTCTCATCCTTCTCTCCTGTCTTCCCTGGGATTTGATCCTTGGAACCTCTGATGTGGCCACCTTAGTTCCTGATTTTTTGGGGTGTCTCATCTTGGCTCTCCCTTGTGTCATGCTCCTGTTATGTCATCTTGCTGCATCTTTTGTGGGGCCTGGCGGTGCACCCGCACACAGGGCCTGGTGGCTCACCCGCTCATGGGACCTGGCGATGCACCCGCACATGGGGCCTGACAGCACACCCACGCATGGGGCCCAGCAGCCCTTGTGCATTCTATGTATTTCTTTTTTAGTTTCATTTTTACTGGGAGGTCATAGGGGTTGAACCCAGGTCCCTCTATATGGGAGACAGATGCCCAACAACCCGAGCCACATCTGTCCCCCTGCTATATCTCTAGTTGACCAAAGATGCCCAATGTTACAGTCTTTTCCCATACAGGATGGTTATATAATAAATCAGTCTTAGTTTATGACCAGCATTCTAAAAACCAGACCTAGGGAGAAAAACTATATCTGGGGACACATGGATGGTTTCTAATATAGTAAATGTTTAGCCTACCCTGATTATCACAAAATCAGGACAGCAAGAATATTCACAGTGTAATTCATTTTAGACCATAAACTTAAGGACATGAATAAATATTAAAGAATATTTGCTCTGTTGGTTGAACAAACTGTGACACTCTAAATTTAATAAATATTAAGCAGTATACTTCACCTAAATATTGCTAATTGGAATTAAGAAACTATTATATTCCAAATCTCATTTATATTTCAACATGTAATTATGAAAAAAATAGTAACAATGCAAACAGCCTAGTATACTAAAAGTTTACCATGTTTCTCTCTCTTTTCATAATCTTTTCTAAAATCTTACAGGTAATCACGATCTTGGAAGGCAGGACCATAGCATTTTTATCTCCACTTAAATAAATAAAGCCTCATTTTCACTATATTCAAAATATCTGATGGCCCTTCTGAGCTGGCCCACTCTGAAATAACCTTTTAAGAGAGAAAAGAAGTCACAATTTATTAATAGCAAAATGGGTCAAATAACTTTCTTGGACCAGTAAAATGTCAACAAAGTAATAAGTGTGGATATAAGAGAAATGTTTATGTACTTCTTTATAATACATTTTAATTCTGCCATGAGATCTTGCAGCCTCCCAGATATAGGCTGCTCCAATACCTTGGGCATCATGTATCAGATGGATTTAAAACTTATTATCTTTAATTCAATTTTCAGTACTACTTAAATTTCATTTGTGGAAAACCTAGCTGTGATGAATTAAAACTATAAAAACTAGAATTGGTATTTTATTAATATTTTGTTTATATATAATCCCTTTCTCTAAAATGATGTTTAACATTTTTTCTTAAGCCTTTTACTCAATAATAATGTTGCTTTGATTACATTGGTTGTATCCATATAATTGCTAGGATGTACAAATATTTGGAGCTAATTGTTTTTCTGTAATATCTTTTCAATTATATGTTGTTTCTTCTAATATCTGTATTTTTCAAAGTAGAGAAATTAAACAGATAATTTAAGTACCAAAACTTTGCTGAGTGGTTAAGTTGATACTAAAGACCTATGCTGTGTGTTACTGAATTGAACCAGACTTACATCCATTTTATTTGCTTCATCAAAATATTGCAGTAGACTTGATCATTAGATGTCTCCTTCCTTTCTTCCATTTATTCATATTGCGCCTTTCTCTTCAGTCTCTAGAAATTTTTGTTAACTTTTTCATTTCATTATAAATATCAAAGAAACAAATTAAAATATACAAATATACCAGAAAAGTGAGGTGAAAATTGTATCCTCCCTAGCATGAATATGTCTTTTGAAATGTTTAAAGTGATTAACAGTATCCATGATCGTGCCTCTTCCTTCACTTAATAAATTTCATGGAGTCATTTCTCAGTTAGATACACATTTAAGAACCATTCTACTTCTGGATTCTTTATAACAATGCTTTATATGTAAGAAGAACATGAATGAATCATACATCTCATGAGCCCTGTTTAACTGGTGATTTCAAACTCTTTCCTTCAACTTCTTCTGGTAAAGATTCCTTGCCAAGACTACAGAGAAATTAATTTGTAGTGGTGTTTTATTGCAATTATATTAGCAAATATTTTTGCTAATATGCAATAATATTTCCCAATTCACATGTGATTCAATATATTTTCAATTTTATGTCAGATTAAAAATATAATTTATTTATTTATGATAAATCTATAAATTTTTGTTACAACTAATAAATATATATTGTTAAGATTTTGGACTAAAATTAAGGCATGAATTAAATCACATGTAAATTAAAATTAATTGAAAAATTAAAAATTAATAATTTATCAGTAGATATTAAGTTTTTAAAAAATGTAGCATACATAAACTGATTTAAAAGTAAAACAAGAAAGGAATAAAAAGAGTTTGTGGCATAGAGTTGGAGTACAATAATTGCAAAGGGCTTTGAACAGATCTTCTCATGTGAGATATGACCAATAAAGTTAGGTTCCTTTCAGAATGCCAATGATTACCCTTTAAAAGTTAAGAAAGTAGCTAATTTTCCACTATTATGGACATCTTTATCAATGACTGCGAATCTGGAGAAAAACATAATGTTGCAGAGGCTAAATAACTGTGAGGAAAATATTGGAAATGAGGGTTCAAAATTAGAAGTCTCTACATACTTCTACAGATTATTAAAACAGGTAAATAAATGCCAGCTGATAAATTAGGGCAGGTAGCAACAGGAATTCAAATCTATGGAAGCAGAAACATCCCTTGTCATAGCATAGCACAATAGGTGGACTCAGAGCTGGGAACATTGAGAAATGTTTTCACGGAATCACTACAGATCTTTATATACCTTCATTATCACTACATGTTTACAGTCTCACTGTCTATATTTGAACAGAAAGCTACTCTCTGAATGTGACCTCAGGCTGATAGTGGCTGCAAACTGTCCCTGATATGGACAGATATTTCACTCTGTATCAAAGTACATAGAAGAACTGGACAAATTTGCCAACTAGAAAAATATAAGTGGAAAAGTGGCAGCATGACAGCTAATATATGAAGAGTATTTTTATTATTATGGAAACATAGCACTCAAAATAAAATAATGGCCAAAACTGTTTTTTAAAAAGTCAGCTATCTGAGGCTCGTACTACTGAAGTACCTAAATTCAAATATAATATATAAAAACCATCTGTTCTCAATTTTGGAATTTTGGGACTATTCAAATAAAAATTATTGATGACCCTAAAGAAATTCCATTAATGTTCCTAAATATATATATCTAAAATGAACACATTAGAAAATCAAACTGACACATGGTTTAATATATATATTTAATTTACTATGAATCAATAATCCTTGCCAAATTAAAGTAAATTATTTTGCAAAACAAAATAAAACTTGTGAAAGTGAGACATTGTTTGAAAAATTTGAAAATTCACATTTTTGAAAATACTTTAATTTCATTGGCTTTTTATAATAAACTTTATTTAAAAGAAGTTTTATATTTACAGAAAAATTACACAAAAAGTACAGGGAATTCCCATATAACCCTACACACACACACACACACACACACACTTTCCCCTATTATTAACATCTTACATTAACATGGTACATTTGCTACACTTGATGTACCCATTTTGAAGCATTGCTACTGACCAAAGTCAGTTCACATGATGTTTTACACTTTGTGATGCACAGTTTTATAGGTTTTGATAAATGTATGATGTCATGTGCCCATCATTACAGTACCATACAGAACAATTTCACTGCCTTAAAAATGCCCTGTATTCCACCTATTGATCCCATTCTATCCCCTCTGAACCCTGGCAACCACTATCTTTATATCAATGTTACTAGTCCTTCTGTTAACACAAGATAATGAGAAAAATAATAATAAAACTACTTTGGTACATGAATATACTTCCCATTTATGTTTGTTAATTCCTTAATCTTGAGGGATTTGGGTTGATGTTGCTCTGCCTGCTTCAGGCTGAGAGGAGATTTAGATATTAGGAGGCAGATGGAAAGAATTGTTTTGCTTGCAGTTGTAGATACTGCTTGTTTTGGGGGATGGGACTTATCCATCATCATCATTTCATTCATTGTTCAGGGTAAGCCTGAAGAACTAGAAAGTTGGAGTTGGCTGCAACTCCGCTGGGATTCAGTGTCCAATCAGCATGTGAACCATCTGAAGTTTAAGTCTCTGAGAGATTTAGTTAATGGGTATATTGAAAATTATAAGCTCAAATAAAAGTAGAAGAAGCATGAGTAGGTGAATTATAAAGGAATACAATTATATTATAGTGGGGAAATGGATTATCTTAAAGAGCCCACTTAGGAGGTGTTGATGTCATGAGGCTGTGTGCCTTGCCTGTAGTGCCCAGATGTCCCTGGAGCCTTTGGGATCACCTTTTGTTGGAGGCTTTGTTCACTATGGCAGTTAGTGAAATCTGCCTGATACTTGCATAAGCATCTTCCAGAATGTCCTCCAGGCTCACTTTGAAATATTTTAACCATAAAAGCCCTTTTCCTTTCATGTTTTGCCCTTTTGGAACAGTGTGTCAGGGAATTGAATGACAACATGAAATGAACAAAGATACATATTATCAGTGTACCAGAAGTAGAAGGGAATGGAATAGTGGCAAAAAGAATATATGAGGAAATAATGACCCAAAACTTCCAATCATTATGAAAGGCATAAATATGAATATCCAAGAATGCCAATGCATTGCAAACAGAATTAATCTGAATAAACCTATTGAGAAAAACCTAGTATTCAGAATGATAAATATCAGAGATAAAGAGGGGATTCTGAAAGCAGCAAGAGGAAAAGAAAGCATCACATAAGAGGGATCCTTAATAAGATTAAGTACTGAACTCATCAGAAACCGTGGAGGCAAGAAGAAAGTGGTATGCTGTATTCCAATAATAATAATATAATAAACAAACAGCAAAAAAACAAGACTCATCTCCTCTCAATCTCTCTATGCTTCCTCCATCATACGTAGCTGCTATTCTGTCTCCTTCTCTCTAGTATATTGGTATTTATATTTTATAAAGACCGTTTTATATATGCAGTAACACCAACATTTGCATTTAAAATGAGATTTTACTATCTTATAAAGTCCCATGTTACAGTTTTTAGCTTTCCTTCTAATCACTGTTTTGATTATGCACCTTTGTATAAAGTTCTAAAATTGGGACATGTAAATATTCCAACTTTGTTCTTTTTGGCTGGTGTCATGTGCTTTTGACAAGGTTGTCAAACCCACCCTGCTGGGCCTGAAGAGTCTCTTCAACAAATGATGCTGGATGAACTGCATATCCATAACTAAAAGAAAGAAAGTGCACCCCATCTCACATCTTATACAAAAATGGACTCAAAATGGATCAAGGACCTAGATATAAAAGCTACCACGATAAAACTCCTAGAATAAAATGTAGAAAAGGTTCTTCAAGGTCTTGTGATAGGCGATAGTTGCTTAAACCTTACACACAAAGCATGCGCAACAAAAAAGTAGATAATTGGACCTCCATAAACACTTTTGTTCTTCAAAAGTGTCTGTCAAGAAAGTAAAAAATGTTAGCTTATTCAATGGGAAAAAATATTTGGAAGCCACATATCTGATTAGGGTTTGATAACCATTTTATATAAAGAAATCATAAAAGACAACTAACTCAATTAAAAAATGGGCAAAATACTTGAATAGACATTTCTCCAAAGAGGAAATATAAATGTCTAAAAAGCACAAGAAAAATGATCAACATCACTACCTGTTATGAAAATGCTGATAAAACTACAATGAGATCTCATTTCATACCTTATAGAATGGGTTAATACATTGCTTAAAGGCAGAAAGGTGGTTACCTCTAAAGAACTGGGAAATATTGTTACTACTAAAATTTCTAGTTAATCCTTTAAAATTAACTCATCCCATCTATTCTCATTTCCAAGAGATATGGTTTAATTTTCTCTTCTACAATAGATAATTGTGCATTTTACTATGCTACAGGAACAAGTTTGTCCTCTTAATTGATCAGTATTTAAGAAGTAGCCCATGTTAGCTATTTCTATACTGAAAACTTAGCAACAAACCATGAGAGAAGAAGTGAATATAAAATCATAGCTGACCTGTGAGCTGGTTTTAACCAATCCACTAATACAATAGTGGATTTTGTGCTCCTTGCTTAGATGTACTTAATCCAAAGTTCCTGAATATTAATATGAGGGAGAGAGGTGGTGTTTCTATTCTGAGAAACATGGATCAACTGTACCTGAATTCATGACTGTAACATGTTAATGTAGGGAGGAAGTGAAAAATAAGGTTTAATGAGAAATATAATTGTTCTCAAGACCAAGCAGTAGTTTCTGAGTTCCTCTCAGGAACAAATAACTGAAGGATTCGCCCATCTTTTTAAATATTTTAGTTTTAAAAATCATTTCTTTCTTTGTTTCATGAAATGCATGTATCTTTATGCCATATCTCACTTAAAATTATCCATGGACAATTAGTCTAAGATATATGCATATCATACTGATCCTTATAAAGAAACCATCAGCATAATAGTAAGAAAAAGCAAAACAATGAATATCCTTTATGAGGACAATAGGCAGGTACTCATGATTTGATCCTAACAGATTTTGAAATCAATATGTGAAGATTTATGTCCAAAGCCTAGTGGAGGAAGACTTAGTATACATGGAAGCATAATGAGGGATAGATGCATTTATACATATTAAAAATAAAAATTATATAGCTTCTGGGAAAAGTAATGGCATATAATGCTGACATGTATTATATTGATATTTTGTTGGTGAAGAATAAAATCCCTTAGCCTCATCCTGCTAACACAGGAACACTTAGCAGGCAGCCACATGCAGGTTAAAACAATCTGAAGGTTCCTGTATATTGAAAAAGATACGGAGTAAAATGTTAGGGGGGACTACAGATAGTTTATATGGACTGAAGCCTGACAAGAAAGAGACCTGCAAAGTGGCATTGATGGGATACCCCAAAGCCATGTGCACCTCCATGCCTATATCATTGCACAAGTCCCCACATAATTACTGCCAAAGAACAGAGTTCCTAAACAGCTTTCAATTGCCACATGCACAACTGTTTATAGACATCACATGACTACACACAGCATTGGCAGAAATGGAGAGTTTGAATGAGAAAGAATATAAAGAAATATTTTTAAATGACTAGAAATATACAGAGTCAGTCCATTGGACATTATGTTATTGTTATACCTCTGTTTAATATACCCAAAGAGTTAAAGGATAATTTTTCATCCGTATTATGCTATGAAAAGTATATATTACAGATTAAAGACCACTAAAATACTAGGGGATAATGTGCATGGGTATAAACAAAATCTCTAACATTGAATGCTCATGTCTTATGTTTGAAGAGATCTTGAAGGGTATTTTTTTTTAATATAATTTTAATACAAATATGTTGAAAATACTGAAGAAATAAATGCTCATTCTAATCTGGGATAAAAAGAAGTTGGTGATTAAATATTGCATAAATCAAGACTAAGAACAACTTTTCACTAATGATAAAATTAAGTTTTCTGATTGATATAGTGTATCACATGCTGGCACATTAATTAAAAACACACACTTAGAAAAATCAATGTAAAATTTCTGAAATCCATAAAATACAATATCATATAATAACAAAAAATAAAAGAATAAGAAACAAAACAGCATTTGGCTTTTATTTATCAGGAGCCTGGAGAATTAAAATTAAATATACATGGATATTGAAATATCTAGAGAGGAAAAATTGGATAGAAATTCTGCATTTGATATCAATTTAAATAAAAATTAGAGATATTGAAATATGAAGATTTATTCACACATGAAATGATTCTGATAGGTATTCTCTTTCTATAGCTCTGAATTGTACACAAATTCAGTCAGTGATGCCTTTACAAAAGTAACAGTTGACTGTGAAACAGACCTAGGTGGCACAAATATGTTTTTAAAAGAAATATGATTCATTAATCAATTTTCAAAATATTGAAAAAATATGTACATATTTTAGACATTGAATGAATATAGACAAAGTTCAGGAGTATTATTATATTACTAGGATTATTAGTTTTGCATGATTGAAGCCCTATATTCCTAATTAACTGCTTGTATCTATGTTGAATACTACATACTTAGTCATAATGAGACTGATTTGTCAACTGAATATTAGTGAGCATTTCCTAAATACTCAACACTTTCTGGATAGGATTCTGAAGTTAAAAATGCAAACTTAAATTAATTTATTTCTGAGAAAAAGGGACTAATGTACTCTTACTACCAGAATGCTGACTCACCCTTACAGAATCAGAAAAATAAAACTCATTCCATCTTGAGAAGATAACTTTCACATCTTATTGGTGGGAAGAGTGAATCACAGTGTAAGCAATATCTGGTATTCTGAAGCAAAAAACAATTTCATTTATTTCTACATCTCACTCCATTCTATAACTATTCAGTCTTTGTTTTTCATCATGTAAAAGCTTGAATGAAACAAGTATGGGATACATCTTTTCATACAGAGCTCAGGGAAAGATCAAAATCTCGCAAAATATATTCAGTGTTAGAGGGTAAGATTTTTATAGTTTCCCTGTTTAATAAGGGAGATAACTTTTCAAGGGTTCCAGCATTTGTGCATATCTCAGTGCTGTATTCCTGGTGAGTCCTCACTTCCACAGTTATTTCTTATACTAATCACTTTGTTATTATCAGTAGACACATGCATATGCATGAATATACAAGAAAGGCAATTTAAAAATAATGCTTCTATAACTAAAAATACCATATTTTCTTCCAAGGTAGCAGTATCCAGTACCATGAAATTATCAAAAAAGAATAGGTAACTGTTAGATACTGATATATAAGGCATGCTCTTCTCTTTATGATGCCATAATTGTTTTTAGCTCAATACCATAACAATAATTTTCCAAAACAATGTGGAAAGTCATTTCAAGAACAATACAAGGATTACACAAATATGGAATTATGAATAAAAACTAAAACAGAGAGGTATATAGCTGATTGATACATGTGAACAACCAAAAATATACAGACAGCAATACTCTAGATATTTCACAGGGACAGATCTAAATATAAAAATATATATCAAGTATAAATTAATCATTTTTGTTTTTAAGTATTTTTCACATAAGGAAATCCTTTCTTTGGAACTTAACATATCTGTTGAACATTCTGCTTTGCGCATTCTTAATCTCTCTATTCTGCACAGTATAGATTAGGGGGTTTATAAATGGGATACCATGGTGTAAAATATGGCTGTGAGAATTTCCTTAAGAGATGCTTCATCTGCAATGGGGTCTAAGACAGCAAACAATGCAGAAATTGTCATTATAAGCAGAATTCCTAACTGTGGGATGCAGGTGGACTATGATTTATTATAGGCTTCCACACAATGCATGTTAATCACCATTGAATATATATTACTATATGACATGATTAAAAAGGCAAACATAATCAGCCCATATGGGCACTTAAAAAAGGGACCACAAATTCAGAAAACTTAACATCTGGAAATTTGATCCTCAAAATTTTAGTTATATCACATAAATATTGCTGGATTACATTGGACTCTGTGAAGGGAAGCCTGGACTGGACATGGAGCCTGTGTGGGTAGTAGAATGAATGGATCAACCCACTTGTCAATGAACCTCCAGTTGCCTGTGTACATGGACATAAAGTGATGGTGAACCCATAGTGCAGAGCATGGCAAATGGCAACATAGCATGTTGTAGGATATAGAAAAACATCTTTCCCACTCCTACTCCCTTTAACTCTTCCAGCACCTTATCAGCCCTAACACCCCCTCCCAACCCCCTTTTACATGGCTGCTAAGGCTGAAACAAAGAATAGCTAGCCTTCTTCTCGAAAGTTAAGAGAAGTTCGCGCCTAAAGTTTTCTGCCCCCCTCCCTAGCAACTGCGGCCACCAATGCCTAATCACCATTCATCCCTGAACCCACCAATCCCTACCCTCCTCCCTGTTCACGCCACAACCTTCCTGCCAACCCCACGCCCGCCAATCTACAAAGCCTATATATGCTTGTGCGCTTCCTCAATAAACTCTCTTAGTTCCTGCTCCCACCCGAAGAACAGAGTCTCCTGTCTGTTCTTTCTCCCCGCCGCCTTCCTGTTCCCCCGTTGTTCAGCCTCCGGCCATCAGCCGGAGAGCCTCCGGCCATCAGCCGGAAAAAGACCTCCGACCATCAGTTAGAGATCTTCAACGGGGAAATCGCCTCCGACCATCAGTCGGAGAGACCTCTCCGACCATCAGTCGGAAAGACAACATTTGGCACCCAACGTGGGGCACCCCCCCACCCGGAACGCTGCTGCTGACTTCGGAAAGGGCCCGACGCCGCTGCTAGCACCAGCGACCTCCGTGGAAGGCGCTTCCAGCTCTCTGCAGACGTGCAGAGAGAAGGCCACCAGCCTAAATCGTCAGACAAATAAAGAGTCCACGCGGCCATCAGCCGCTGGACATATGACCCTAGCCCTGCCCCCCCTTTTGTTCCTTTTCGTTTCCTTCCTCTTCTTCCTCCTCTGCCTCAGGGACCGCCCGGTGCTCCCTCCCTTTCTCTTCCTCTGGCCGTATCGTAAGCCTCCTATAAAACGTACAGAGAAATTTGGTTCCATCAGGCTTGAAAAATTTTAACAAACAGCAATTAGGAAAAAAGGCCTAAAGTACCATAAAAATAAATAACAAATGTTTAAACATCTTATTACTCTGGCTCTTAAGCCTCTTCCAATGAAGTCTAACAAGCCCTGTAAAATGTGGAGGCAAAGAATTCTGCCTCTAATCAGCTTAAGGCCAATTTACATCTGTATAACTCTAAATGTTCTAAAAGTAACCACCCACGCCTCCATTCCACAGCCTCCTACAGAAGCTTGTGTTGCCATAACAACCAAAAAGGAATCCCTACAACACTTCTCAAGCTAATATTAACCCTTCAAGTTCCAACAGCAACTTTATAAGCCTCCTACTGCTTACATAATGATGGGGCTGTAGGATGATGGAAGCTAATAAAATTAAACCACTGGAAAAGTAAAAAAACTTAACAATACAGTTTCCAGAAAAATTCTCAAACAGAAAAATCAAAGATGTATGTTTCTATTAATGTGTTATAACTTGCTTTGTGTTTATATATATGTTCTGTGTCAGTGTACATTTTAATACCTCCGGATGATAATATTAAATTAACAAATGAAAATTATTATAAAAGCTCTATTCAAATGGCCAAAAATTAAATAAGTGCTTATATTAATAAACAAATATAGATATTAGTTTACAATAATAAAAATAATTATACTCAAATTACATCAGTATTCTAACGAGTTTGTTTAATGTTGATGATAATTATATGTTGTCAAAAGTTTGTTTGGAAATAGTTTCCAAAATCATTGTGGTAACTTCAATATAGAAGGTATATAGAATGTGCCTTTATTATTAAAAAAAATAAGTAATTTTATCCTAAAATAAAATGCCTAGTTATTAAAACAAAATAAAATGTGAAACAAAACCTGAATAAATATAAAAGTACAAAAGACTTGTAAAAAAAGGAATTTTTGTGGTCAAAGCCAAGTAAAATTTAAAAGCTTTGATGTCAAACAATATGATAATATAAAGTTACAGTTTTGTTCTTTCTCAAAGTTTCTCAAGTCAGTAGTCTGTTTCAATAAAAGTTTACAAAGTTTTTCTCCTAAATAATCAGTATGCACTAAAGAAAGTCCGTTTTATCAAAATAGCTTCTTGTACTTTAACCTTATCATTTCCATAAAGAAACAGGTCTTATCACTTTTTAAAGAAACGCAATGTTCAAACCTGCTTTCTCGGAGTCAAATTCTAAAGAGCAGCTTTTATTTCAAACTGTCACAAGTAACTTGGTCTTTTAAAGTTCATGTGATATAAGTTGAATAAAGTATTTAAAACTGTTGTATAATTAAAATACATTTTCTAATTTTATAAAAATTAAAGCTATATGGATAAAAAGTTCATATAAATACTTTAAAAG
>JAQZBX010053695.1:0-18821 GCA_029593785.1 Cabassous unicinctus | reverse complement strand
TGACAGGATATAATTTGGTGGAATCTCTTTTTCATGGGATATTGCCTTGAGGACCTTTAAATATAAATTGAAATGGCAGATTCCCTTAAGATATAAGGTCTTCTACATTCAAATAAGTGTTTTAAATTCTTAAGTTAACATTCCAATCAAGTTGGCCTCCAGATTTATCAATTTAAATGTTCCTTTATATTAACCAAATAGTCTTTCTTTGGAAAGGAAGAGGTGGGCAGTAGGAGCAAGGATATGCATAAATGAGTATATCCTTGCTCCTACTGCTTAAAAACATCTGGCCTATAATGCACTCAAAGTATAAGACAGTAAGAGATGTCAAACTAACACGCATGGAATTCCACTACCCCTCTCCTTTTTTTTTTTTTGTAAAAGTAAAATCCAAAAGGTGAGACCTATAGTTCTTCTATGATCTTGTCACTTAAAGGACAATATGGAGTTGTAGTCTTTTTAATTCTCAAGTTAATAACTTTTCACTGTTCATATCTCAGTCATGAATTTGTTTATTTTCTTTGCACTATGGAACTTCACTTTTGTATCACTTGTCAAAGTCATCATGTAATATTTGTTGTGAGTATTTGATTAATATCTAGCTCTACCAATGAATTGACCCTATAATTTTCATAAACAAAAAGTTACATTTCTTTTTCCACACAGTTGTATTCCCAGGGCATAATATAATACCTGGAACATATAATTTATTCAGAAAATATATTTTGAATGAATGGTGAATTATGGAATGATTGATAGTAGCAATTAATATCACTTATGTGCAGCTTTGTATTTACTTGGCATTATATAAATACATTGCATATACTAAGTCATTTATCCTCCAAACAACTCTATGAGGTGGTTCTATTATTAAATATAATCACATTTGAAAAAACAGAGGCACATAAACTCTAAGGAATAGGCTCAAGTCCTCATAGCTTTTAAGAGTGATAATAATATTCAAACTTAAACACCTGGATGCAGAGTCCCTGCTTTTAAGAACATTAGTACATAGAATGAAGCAACATACTAATCTTTCTACTTTGCTAAATGCATTAACAAGCCTCCAGGAAACATCACATGAAGAACTGGAAGTCTTCATTTTGTGAATGGCAGAAATAAGAGAGAAAAACAAAACTCTGCAAGAAGTACACTGTTAGAAACCAGATTCCAATGTTTTTGACATATCATGCAATTGCTTGATAAATGTAGAATTTGCATTTTTTGGACCTGAGTGATTAGTATCAAATTCATTTAAAGAGGAAGAAAAAGCAGTAGAATTATTATTAATTTTTTATTTTTAGACAGTGTCAGTATTATTAGAGGGAGAGGGGAAGAAAAAGGAGAAGAAGAAGAATGAGAAGAAGAATGAAGATAGAAGAAAAGAAAGAAGATAAGGAAGAAAGAAGGAAGAAGGATGAAGGAAGAAGGAAGAAGGAAGAAGAAGAAGAAGAAGAACAACAACAACAACAACATCATCTTCAACAAGAACAGGAGGGAGATAGGATGATCATAAAAGTAAATGGATGAGATTAGTTATACCTATAATGATTCTGAGGTTCCATTACATTTTCAAGGTGCAAAACTACATTGTACTGGCAAGTATGTAGTTTCCAGAAAGGAATGTCACAGAATCAATAAGATTTAAAAGGATATCTAGAACTTTCACTTCTACTTAGAATATGGAAATCTAAAAAGATCAATTTTCAACCTTGACAATTTTAAGAAGCTATTAAAATATAAAATCATAACTTTTCTTTAGCCCATCAGAAAGAAGAAGTTGAAAACATCTAAGAAATCAAATTCAAAGAAGGGACAAACCCATCAAAGGGGAGATGAGACAAATGAACTTTGACAGAGGGTGGGAGAAAGATATATATTTATCACAATTATTAATACCAAATGTGAGTTACAGTGCTAATTGGGAAAAGGGCTTTGCATTCACTCTCAGTATCTTCTTTGCAGGTCTATATCATGTGATCATAAGATAGACTAAGGGCAGGTTGGGAGACCTCAGACAAGGTCACTGTTCAATCCACAAAATATGAAATATACTTCTACTTTCTTACTAATGAGGAACTACTATTATTTCACCAATTATAGCTTTATACTTACTATACTCTGCATAACAATATATGAAATGTATTGATACTCAATTATGGAATTGCTCCTGCATTCTGACAACATTCAAATGGAAAACAAATCTTTGCTGCCTTATACCCTCTCCCTGATGACCCAATAAAAGCCTAAATCTTGTAATATGTCTTCAATAAAGAAGAGGAAAGAATCAATGAATTTGATGATAAATCAATAGGAATCAACAAACAGAAAATGTTAAAGAAAAAAAATAAAACCTTGGGGAAAAGTATCAAAAGCTATGGTAAAATATCAAGCCATAAAATGTAAATATAGATAAAATACTACAACAAGAGTAGAAAGGGAGTGCATCACATCACCTGATAAATATTTCTTTCCTTTATAAAGTTCTTTTTTTTTCTGTAAATAGGACTATACATGTATGAAAAGATTTAGTTGTCACACTGTCTTCTCTCACATCTTTACAGAATGCTTGCTAGCAATATATACTTTTACAAAACCCTGATATTTTTAATTAAATGATACATGTAATAAAGAAATGGATTACTTTTTCAACTCTTATAGAGCAGTATACTTTTATTAGAAAAACACTCATACCAATGTGTGGTGATGAAGAATGTGAGCTCTACATACAGACTGAATGCGTTCAAATGTGAGCTTGTCCTTTAACCTATTGACTGACCATGAAGAAGCTATGAAACTCTTTGATCCCCAGTTTCATCATCTGTAAAATTCAGCCACGCAAATGCGTTTATTAAGGTACACTTCTAGGTCCTGGGGAAAAGGATTGAACCTAATTAGAAATAATCTTGTCTTCAGACAGCTTTCATAGCAGAGGAAAACAGAGGAAACAAAAGGCATAAGCAAAATATATAGAGCATTAGATGGGGTAACTGCTATGGAAAAAAATGCCACAAGAATTAGGGATGGGGCGGATGTGATTTTCAATAGGTTGGTAAGGGTTCGTCTTAGGAGGAAGAGAATGAGAAAAGATCCTTGAAGTTATCTGAGAGGGGAATTTCAGGAAGAAGAATAAATGTGAAATAGTCCTGGCAGCATGAGGACTAATGTGTAATTAATTTTAAATGTTATTTACTCAAAAATTTTTAAAAAATCATAATTTTATTTTTATGACTTTACTAAAAGCAAAATTGGCAGTGAAGCTTTTGAAATACACTTTTTAATTTATCTTGGTTTCAAATAAGAAAATTGGCAAATTGTACAATTTCTTATGACCCAGTGATGATCTTATTTTTAAGTTCAGCTTACTGAAATGTCTTTTGTTTCACTGTGACTGATATTGTTTAAAATATTTAGAGATCAATAAGAGGTGATACTTGCACATGTGAGAATTGAATTGTACACTTTAAAATGGTTAATTTTATTTTAAGTCAATTTTACCTTAACAACATATGTATGCCACTTCCAAATCAAGGAAAATTTGTAATAAGTAAAAGTTGTGCATTGAGAGAAAACCATTTTTGAAGGTGGAGTGACATGACAGTGATTTCCCATTCTTACTATTGCACACTGCGTTCGGCATTTCTCCAAGACTTAAATTATCAATTTATTTAAGAGCTGTGTCAGAGACTGTTTTTTGTAAGTCAGATGTATTCCTTGAAAGTAAATTTCTCCTGTTGAAAATTAAAAATCTGAAAGCACTTAGTCTAATTTTGTGCATATCCATGCAAAGGTAAATTTAGGATACCTATAATTTCATTTTTTTATATGCCTGGTTCCTGTAACAATCATCATTTTTATCTGGTGATGAACCATTTTCAAATTCTTTACTTTTCTCTTTCTCTGCTTTCAAATTTGAAAATATATAGATATGCTTCATTAAAATTTACATTAACCAAATACACTGTGAAGGGATAGGCCTTCTAATAACCATCTATGTTTATGTATTATCAGGATTTTTTGTGGAGCTTTATAACTAATTTGAGTCTGCATATCATCTCACACTAATAAAGTGAATCAATATTTGTTATCTATTTGCATGAAGAGATTTTTTACTTCAGCACAGTATATTTCTTATTCTCGAATCAGATATACATTAGGTATAGATGATATTATATATACATTCAATAAATGTTATTTTGTACATGAACTGCCCTGTTTATATTTGGCTCAAAAAGGCAAATTCCCACATTTTATATCCTCCAGCCTTTTTTTGCCTTGCAAATCTCCCCATGATTAAGTCATTCCCCCAATGACATTAAGATCTCCAAAAGATTCTGGAGTAGCATGCCCCAGGGTTGGCAGAGGGAGTTATATAATATGTCCTTCATCATGGAGCTTTCAATATTGACAAAGGGTTATCAACCTCCAGAACATGCAGCTGAGGAAGGAGTTCCTATGGAAAACTAAGACAGATTTCTCTTTTTTTTTTTTCACAAACACCCCAAACCATTCAGGCACCAAAAACATAGTGCTATTAATAAAATAGTCACACATCTCTTCCTTAATAACATCCAGACTCTTAAAAGGTCATTTACATTCACAACTTTGGTTGAACTGCATTTGTGTAGATTTGGCCTCTGAATGTTTTAGTGGCATGGTAGTGACATGAGTTTTTTTTTTTTTTTTTAATTGAAAGTGATTTATTTTGTAAAAATATCAAATGTACAAAAAATGCAAAGTAGTACAATCCCTTCAGTATGATTTCCTAGTTGTTATAATTTTACCATATCTGCCCACTAAAACATTTCACAAAAATTACTCCAGTGTATTTATCTCCAAAAAAGGATACTTTCCTAGAAAACCCCAAATCAGGAAGTCAACTTTGCTTCAACATTGTAATACCATCCATAGACCCCTTCAACTTTAAAAAAGAATTAATAAATTCTTTTTATTCTAGTAACATATACATGATGTTATTTCTCCCCATTTTTAAGTGTATTCTTCTGTGGTATTAACTACATTCCCAATGTTGCTACCTTTGCACTATTTGTAGGGAAGACTTTTCATGACCCCAAACAAACACATTTAAACCCAAACTTTATTTTTTCCTCCCCACAGTCCCTGGTAACCTCTAATCTAGTTTCCATCTCTATGAGTTTACTTATATTATATATTTCATGTAAGTGGAATCATAAAATATTTATGCTTCTCTGTTTATTTCAGTGAGCATAATTATTTCAAGGTCTATCAATATTGTAGCATGTACCAGAATTTCATTTTTTAATGGCTGAATAATATCTCATTGTAGGTATATACCACAGTTTGTTTATCCATTCATCTCTTGATGGTCACTTGGGTTGTTTCTACCTTTCAGCTATTTTAAATAATGCTGCTATACACATTGTGTACAAGAATCTCTTTGAGTCCCTATTTTCAATTCATTTCATTATATACCTAGGAGTGGAATTGCCTGTTCTGTTCTTTTTGAGAAAGTGCCAAATGTTTTTCCATCTCTGCTGCATCATTTTACATTCCCACCAACAATGTGCAATTGTTTCAATTTCTCCACTTCTTCAGTGACTTTTGTTATTTTCAATTTAAAAAAATGATAGCCATCATAGGGGGTGTGAAGTGGTATCTCATTGAGGTTTTAATTTGCATTTCTCTGATAGCTAATGATGTTGAACATCTTTTAATGTCCTTAATGGAAGTCTGTTTACCTTCTTTGGAGAAATGTAGATTCATGTCTTTTGCTCATTAAAAAATTTTTTTTGGTGTTGTTTGTTAGTTGTAGCCATCCTTCATACATTCTGGATATTGAAATTTTACATATAGGTTTTGCAGCTATTTTTCCCATTCTGTAGATTGTCTTTTCACTTTATTGATAGTGTTCTTTTGTTGCAGCCAATGGAATGAAACCCAAGCGGCACGATTGGGGGTATGGATGAACGAAGTTTTTATTACGCACAGGCCCAGAGAATTCAGTCTCCAAATTCAGAGCCCTGTTTCTCAATTTTCATATGTTTATGTAGGAACAATAAGCGGGCAAATTCCTCAGTGAGTGGGCAGGCAGGGTTGTAAAAGCAGAGGAGAGAGGATATTTTATCTTCCTAAAAGCAGAGGGCCATTAGGGAGGAAAAGAGTCATTATCTGTTTAGAGTTGCAAATTTAAATTGAAAGGGGCAGGCAGGGAGTACTTATTTTCCTGACATGGATTCCATGGAGAAAAGGGGGAGAGGAGGAGAGAAAGGGACCAAGGGGAGTTTATTTTCCTGAAGCTGTGGGTTTCTGCTGGGGGGTGGGGGTTACTTCCCTTATATTCCCCCCTTTTGATGCCCTTATGATTCTTTATGGGGCATCATATGCTAACATGGGGATTTTCCTATAGTCCCAAAGGGCTGATATTTAACACGAGGCATTACTTGGTGTTTTAAGGCATTTAAGTGGGAAGTGATGTATTGTATTAGGTACCATAGAATGCATAGCCTGAAAGTTAAGAGGAAAAAGACTGAGGCTATTACTGGCATAAATGGCAAAATCCAGGAGAGGAGATACTGAAAGTAGTTCCCATTGGCAGATGCCTGGTATACACGAATTCAACGGTCTTTGGCTCATTCCTTCAGGAGGGCCACTTTGTCCCTAACTATTTCTGAGTAGTTTGCATAGAAACAGCATTCTTCCCCCAGGGCCTGACAGATCCCCTCCTGAACTTGTGGTGAGCAAGTCTAATCCTCACCTGTTTTGTAAAACCACTTCTGCCAACGAGTCTATCTGGTCTTACAACCTGTTGAAAGCCCCCGATATTTCTTCAAGGTCATTTGATGTTTCCCATGCCAGTGTTTGTAAGCCCTCCTGACCAACTGTGAGTGAGGTCTCCGCTACTGCTGCACTCCTGACTACTGATAGTACTAAGAGTATTGGAATTGCCTGTATTGCTCATTTGGCTCGGGAGAGCTCTCCAGGCAATTCATCTCCATACACTGAGAATGATGGTACTGGCCAAGCCAGGTAGCAGATGCTGTGGTCAACCCAGGGTAGGCACCAGTAGGCGTTGGTGCCACACATCCAGATGGTGGAGTTTGTGGCACATCGATCAGGCTCATTGAGTGGCTGGGTGGTGTTACAGTTGGCCTTTCCAAGAGAGAGGATGGGTGAAGGAGACCTGGTAATTATGTTTTTACAGTTAGCCAGATTTCCTGGGGGTTCGGTTATGCAGAATAGGGTGGCCTGGTTCCTGCTGCAAAGCTGTTGTGGGTCAGGAGGGTTACATTGCATGGGACAGGTATGGGGAAGATGGTTAGACTGGAGGAAGTGCACAGCCAGCAGGAGGCAGCTATGTTGGGCTGAGATTTATTTAGGAGTTGGTGGAAATTTTGAACCTGGTTCAAAAGAACTTTGTGGGGGGCTGTTCTAACTTTGGTTTTTAGCATTTGGGTGGCTTTACTGATATTTTCTATCAGGGTTTTCTCTGTGGGTTGGGTTATCAGGACCAGTTGGACGAGTATGAGATCCCCTGTGTCTGGCCCCGATGGGTCGTATATTCAGATTCCTAGTTTTAGTCCTGTTTGGGCCTTTAAAAAGGTATTTTCTGATACAGTGGTTATGTTTAATAAGGTGAGTTTTATGGGGTCACAGGTTTCTATGCCACACCCTGCTGGCCTGGGGATTTTCTGTAGGAGATATGGAGAAGTCGGTGGGACCTCCTTTCAGGGAGCAGTGGCACCTACCAGCAAGCTCCAAGAGTGGCAGAATCCTCCACACTTTTGGGGGTCTCAGCAGAGGTATTTATCATAGCTCCCATACTTGTAACCCCTACACCATTTCCTGGGGGCAGGTATGGGGGCATGGGGGTATGGGGCAACCAGCAAGGTATAAGGAACATGGTCTTGGATTGCCCTGCAAGCGTCAAATATTACAGAGGCTGAAGTTGCACCTGCCAAGAATGGGACTGAAGTCTTCAGCATGGATTGTTTGCCCCAGCTTTGACTAACTTGCAGCTGCCATAGATTTTGTAGGTGGGTATTGGCTCCTAGGGAGGGGGCAAGGAAGGAAAGGACAAGCAAGTTAAGGCACAGAAGCATACTATTATCCACCAGCAAGCAATTGCAATTAGGGCTGTATTCACAACAGTCCAATCTGCAGGGACCACAGCAGTGAGTCTAACTCCAAATACCAAGGCGAGCAGGCTGTATAAGCACTGGATCCACCAGGAGCAGGGGTCCATTCAGCAGGCATTTGATGAGGTCAGTGCTCGGGGATCCTGGGTGACTCACACTCTCAAGGGGTGGTCAGGTATGGGTTGGGCTGTCTAACTGTCCTGTTCTTTATCAGGGTGTGCCTTTTTGACTCTGGAATGATGGATCCAAAGAATGATGCCTGCAACTTTAAGAGCATTAGGAGTTACAAGGATCACAGTATGTGGACATGTCCAGGAAGGCTGAAGGGGCTCTTTTTTCCAGTCTTTGACCCAGACTAGGTCCCCTGGCCGGTGGGGGTGCACCGGGTGTCCCATGGGGATGAGATTCTGGGACAGGACTTTATATGTACTTCAGTTAGAGTTTTCCCCAGCTGCTGGAGAATGGAATCTTGGCTAGCCTCCCCCAGAAGTTTGAGATTTCCTTTGAAGTCCCAGAGAATTGGGGGTGGCTGCCCAAATACAATTTCAAAGGGTGAAAAGCCTGTGGGTCCTGAGGTGCACCTAACTTGGAGAAGGGTCAAGGGAAGTAAGTGTACCCAGGTGAGAACAGTTTCCTGGCAGAATTTGGCTAGGGTGGCTTTCAGGATTCGATTCATTCATTCAACATTCCCTGAACTCTGGAGCCTATAAGTGGCATGGAGTTTCCATTTGATTTCTAACATTTTTTCTAGCTCTTAGACTATGGCAGCCATGAAGGACAGACCATTGTCACTTCCAATTGACAGTGGCAGCCCATGTTGTGGAATGATTTCTCTATGTAAAGTCTTTGTCACTTCTCTTGCCTATTCAGTGCAAGTGGGGAAAGCTTCAACCCAACCTGAAAAGGTGCATATCATTACCAACAGTTATTTGTACCCCCACCTTGGTTTCACTTCTGTGAATTCTACTGTGAGATTTTTAAAGGGGACCATCCCTGTGTGCTGGACACCTGCTGGAGCACAGGATCCCTGCAAAGGGCTGTTTTTGGCACAAACTTGGTACTGGCTGCTGATGGTGGCACAGAGAAGTTAGTTGCGCTATGTAGTAGTATCTCCCAAGCAAGACTTCTAGTGCAGTTTTCCCTAGGTTGGTGAGTTGGTGGTATCACTGGATGAGGGCATGAGCAGCTCCTTTTGGTACAAAAGCCAGTCATCCAGGAGCAGCCAAGTTCCTTCAGTGGTTCAGCTTCCCCTTCTCTTTTAGCCCTCTCCTGTTCTTCCCTGGTACAGCTTAGTTGATTAGTCTTTTGTCCTAAAAGGGACAACTTGGTATCAATTCTGGGACTTGTGTTCTGTGGTTCCTTCTGTCACTTGCCAAGCTGCTTTGTCAGCTAGCCTGTTTCCTTAAGCAACCATATCCATTCCTTTCTGATGTCCCTGGCAGTGGATGATGGTGACTTTGTCTGGTTTCCAGATGGCTTCTAATAGTTGGAGGATTTCTTCTTTGTTTTTGATTTCCTTTCCCCCTGTGGATAGGACACCTCTTTCTTTATAAATTGCCACGTGGATATGGAAGGTAGCAAATGCATACTTAGAGAAAGTGTAAATTTTTACCACTTGCCCAGCAGCTAGCTGCAGGGCTTGGACCAGTGTCCAGAGTTCTGCTCATTGCACAGACCATCCCTGTGGTAGAGACGGTGCTTCCACTACTCATTCGGTAGTGGTGACTGCGTGTCTAGCAAGCTTTTCCCTGTCTTTAACAAGACTGCTCCCATTTGTAAATAGTGTCTGATCTGGGGAAGGGTGTGGTTTGTCTTGGAGGTTGGGACAACTGGTGTAAACTTCTTCAGTCACTTTGACATAGTCATTTTCAGGAGCCCCTTCCTCATCTGGCAAATAGGTGACAGGGTTTAGACTGCAGACTGTTTCTATTGTCATTCTTGGGTTTTCAGAGATTAACCTTGGTAATGTGTGAGCCAGGGATTCGATATCAACCGATGACTGTGTGACTTCATTAGGACAGTGATTGTGTGTGGCACCATAATGTGAATTGCCTGTCCAAGAGTTAATTTGTCAGCTTCTTTGACAAGGGTTATGGTTGCTGCCATGGCTTTCAGGCAGGGTGGCCACTGTGCAGCCACGGACTCCAGCTGCTTGGAGAGCTAAGCCAGAGGTGTTTGCCAGTGGCTGATCATTTGTGTGAGAACCCCCAATGCTACTTTGTTCTTTTCTTGTATGAACAGGTTAAAGTTTTGAGTTACGTCCAGGAGTCCCAAGGCAGGGGCTCAGCCGAGTTGTCTTTTGATGTTTTGAAAGGCCCCTGTTGAGCTTTTCCCCAGGCAAGAGGCTCTTTTTCTGGACCTTCCAGAACTTTGTAAAGGGACTTGGCCATGGCTGCAAACCTGGGAATTCAGATGTGGCAGAACCCTGCAGCCCCGAGGAACTCATGAAGCTTTCTTTTTGTGGTGGGGGTAAGGATGGTGCAGATCACTTTCTTTCATTTGGATCTGAGCATCTGGTGCCCTTGTGTGATGCTGAACCCCAGGTACTTGACCTGCTGTTTACAGATCTGGGCCTTTCTCCAAGACACTTTGTACCCAGTCTTTGTTAGAAGTTGTAGGAGAGTCTGGGTCCCTCTCCAGCAGTCCTCTTCCATTTCACTGGCAAGTAGAAGGTCATCTACATATTGCAAGAGGGCACACCTGCAGTCTTCCTGGTGGTAGGTGGCCAAATCTGATGACAAGGCTTCCCCCAAAAGGGTAGGGGAATTTTGAAGCCCTGCAGAAGCTGGGTCCAGGTTAGCTGAGTTTTCTGCCAGGTTTTGGAATCTTCCCATTCAAAAGCAAACAGAGGCTGTGCAGCTGCAGGCAGAAGAAGGTGTCTTTCAGGTCCAGGCAAGTGAACCAGGGGGCTTCAGGTGGTAGTTGTCCTAACAAAGTGTACGGGTTGGGAACAACATGACGTAAGGTGAGAGTGGTGTTATTAATGGTTCGTAAATCCTGCACTCATCGGTATCTGGTCCTATTTGGCTTTTTTACCAGTAATAATGGGGTGTCCCAGGGTGACTGGCTGTCAATTAGAATTCCTTCTTTCTTTAGGCAATCCATGTGTTTGACTATGCCCAATTTCACTTCACAGGGGATTAGATACTGCCTCTGCTGGACCTGGAATGCTCCAGGCTTCAGGTCGATGATTATGGGTGCATGGCTCCATGTCATTCCCAGTGGGGTTTTTTCTGCTCAAACCTGGGCAGAAAGTTCCAGCAGTTTTTCCAGATTCTGACCTGAACTTTCTTCCACATGAAGTCTCCATTTTTTGCTTTGGGGTATGGTGGTGAGGAGAGTGAGGCTGGTCCTGAGGCTTAAGCTTGTTGGCTCTTCAGGTTTGAAGGTAATCTGGGCTCCCAGTTTGGTTAAGAAGTCCCTACCAAGCAGGGGAACTGAACATTCAGACGGGTACAGAAATTCATGAGTCACTTTGCGGCCACCAAGTTGGCAAGTTCTTGACTGGCAAAAAGGCCATTGGCTTGACTGGTCCCCAGTCACTCCTATGATATTAGTGGTTTTTCTGCTAAAGGGGGTGATGGGGGTTGTGACCACAGAATATTCAGTGTCAGTGTCCACTGAGAAAGTCATTGACTGGCCCCTGTCTTGTACTTTGACAAGGGGGCCAAGTTCCAGTGAGCCCAGTCACTCCTATTCAGGATTGAGCCCTGCTAGCCTGATCAGATGGTCTTGGGGCTCAGGTTGGTGTTTCCATTTAGAGATGTTCCCTCTACGTGCCTGAGTCTTTGGGGGGCACTCATTTTTCCACTGTCCACTTTCTTTGCAGTAGGAACATTTGTCTCTGGTCAGAGGCACCCTTTTGGTGTTTGTCTCCCCTTTTTGAGGTGGCCCTTCTAATCTGGTGGGGTCAGGATTTCCCAAGGCTGCTGCCAGTAGGGAGGCTTGATGTTTTATTCGCTTCTTGGCTTCTTGTTCAGCGGCTTTGTCTCCATTGATGAATACTTTGTTGGTGACTTCTAGGAGTTGAGAGATGTTCATGCCCGTGAACCCTTCTAATTTTTGGAGGTTTCTTTTAATGTCTGGTGCTGCCTGCATAAAAAAGGTGTCATTCACCAACCTCTTGTTTTCCGGATCTTCTGGGTCAAAAGGGGTGTAGATTCTGAAGGCCTCACAAAGCTGTTCGTAGAAATCTCCCAGATATTTGTTGGACTTTTGAGTAACTAAAGTCAACTTTGTCATGTTTGTGGGTCATTTTGCCCCTTCTCAGACCCCTCGGAGGAGCGCTTCCCAATATTGCTGGAGTGCAGCCCCTCCCTGATCAGTGTTGAATTTCCAGTTTGGTTGGGCTTCTGGTGCCGCTTCTCATGCCCAATCTTCTAGGTTTAAGATACCAGTATGGCCTGCTTCTGCAGCCACTTTCAGGCTTTCATCAGAATCTGTCATCTCTCCTCCTTATTAAACAAAGTCAGGAGGAGTTGGTGGCAATCATCCCAAGTAGGATGGTGGGTTTGGAAATGGATTCCATGAGATCAATAAAGGCCTGGGGCTTTTCCAAGTAGGAGGGGTTGTGGTACTTCCAGTTTAAGAGGTTAGAAGTTGTGAAGGGCTGGTAGCATACTACAGGTTTCCCAGGTTGGATGGTCCCATTCTTGCCGATCTGGGCTGGACCCTGTGTTTCATGGAGGGGCATCTGTAATGTGGGTTGTGCCAATCAGAGCCTCCTTGCTAGTGGGGTTGCAGGGCTTTCCTCAGAGTGGGTTGATGTTCCTGGAGGGACCAAAGGTGGAGGTGTTTCTAGGAGATCTGCCTGTGCTCCCAGGCTAGGAGAGGTTAGAGAGGCTGGAGGGTATGACGGTGGGGGGGTCCTCCTTGATGAATGACTGGCTTCTGTAGCCCTGTTCCCTTGCAACCAAGACTCTGCTCTGCCCCTTATTTCCAACACACAATCAAACCCAAGGGGCAGAGTCTGGGCTATCTCCAACCAAGAGTCTATGTAGGGAAACTGATCAGCATAGCCAGGAATTCCTGTGACCACCAGCTATACTGCATGCACCCTTGCTATATACAGGGTCCCTTCTGAGGGCCAGTCAATATTAAAAGTGGGCCACTCTATTTCACATAAGGTTTAGAGGGTGCCGGGGTTCATCCGGATGCCATAATTTGCAGAAAAATCCTTCTTGAGATTCTTGAGCATGTAGTTTAAGATGGTAGGTTTTGAGTGACATACAAAGGAAGGTGTCACCTCTTTCAATGCCACTCAGATGCCTGCCTGTCCATGTCTTTCACAAGAACATTGGCTCATCTTAGCTAAGGTGTCCAGGTAGTTTGGGGTGGCTGTTATGCCATATGATGTAGCCATGGAAAACAGGTTAGGGCCCACACGGGCTCCATAGTATAAAGCTTTGGAGTCACAGACTGGTACAGCAGATGCAAGCCTCTGCCATCCTCACTCACTCACACAGTCACTCAGAGTTTATGCTGTCCCTCCCACAGGGATTAACAGTGTTAAATCTGCACCCTGAGTTGGTGGCATGAGACAGATAAGAGAAGGGGTTGCCTCTTTAGAGGTCACCCTGATGCCTGCCTGTCTTTGTCTCTCATGAGAAGTTAGGCTCATCTTAGCTAAGGTGCCCAGGTAAAGTTTGGGGTGGCCATTATGCCATATAACATAGCTGCGGAAAACAGGTTAGGGCCCACACAGGCTCTGTAGCATAAAATTTTGGAGTCACAGACTGGTATGGCTGACACAAGCCTCTGCCATCCTCACTCACTCATGCAGTCACTCAGATGTCTGCCTCCCCACTGAGTCAGGCCAGGGTGTAGGGATGTGGCCTGTGGGGACCGCCTCAGAAGGAGGTCCCATCAAGATTACAGGTGGTGTCCATCTCGTTTGCTCAAAGATTCCAATTGGCCGTGCAGTTCAGCCCCAAGCTGGAGGCACAATGGGCCTGCTTGATTGGATTTTTCCTGGTCAGGGAGCCAAATGATGTGGCTAATGGAATGAAACCCAAGCAGAACACTTGGGGGTATGGATGAAAGAAATTTTATTGCATGCAGGCCCAGAGAATTCATTCTCCAAATTCTGGGCCCTGTTTCTTGATTTTCATAACTTTATATAGGAACATGAAGTGGGCAAATTCCTAAGCAAGCAGGCAGGCAGGGTTACAAAAGCAGAGGAGCAAGGTTAGCTTATCTTCCTAAAAGCAGAAGGCCATTAGGGAGGAAAAGAGTCATTATCTGTTTAGAGTTGTAAATTTCATTTCAAAGGGGCAAGCAGGGAGTGCTTATCTTTCTGCTGTGGATTCCATGGAGAAAAGGGGGGGGGAGAGGAGAAAGGGAAAGAGGGAAGTTTATTTTCCTAAAGCTGTGGGTTCCTGCCAAGGAGGGGGTGGGTCACAGCACTTCACTTATCACTGTCATTCATAAATAGGTTTTTTTTTTTTATTAATTCTTGTTATGTACACAAATTAACCTTGTGAATTTTACTTTAAATTATTTCTTCTAAGGTAAACTTAAAAACCACAGGGCAGATGTTTGATTGTTTTATTCACCAATATAATTCCTTCACAGGCACAGTCCTGGCTTACAGTGATCATGACTTCTCTCGAGAATGTTGCATATTAGCCAACTAGAAAGGCAAAGGGTAACATAAAAATATGAGTAATAAGAGATGTAATACTTGATTACCAAAATACCTCCTTAAAATATGCATTACAACTTTTTATTAACAGAACAGTACATTTTTAATGAGTAAATATTATAAAGAAGGCAGAGCATGTTTCTTAGAAAGAGTCTATGTTGTTTACAATACCTAATCTGTTGGAGAACAATTGCTTGGAGTATTCTCTTATAGTCTACCTTATTTATGTAAGGTTGGTAATAATGTCATCACTTTCATTACTCATTTTTGCTTAATTAATCTATATATTGGTTTTTCAACTTTGTTGATCTTTTCAAAGATCCAACTTTTAGTTTCATTGATTTTGTTGTTTTATGTTCTTTAATTCATCTCTGCCATAATTTTTTATTTCTTTCTTTCTACCAGCTTTGGGATTTAGTTTTCTCTTATTATGTATTTCCTTAAGATGTAAAATTATGTTCTTGATTTGAGGTAGTTATTCCTTTTTCATATAGGTGTTCTTGACTATAGATTTCTCTAATAGCAATGTTTTCAGTGCATCTGATAAGTTTTGATATGTTGTATATCCATTTCTGTTTATCTCAAAGTGTTTTCTAATTTCTCTCCTGATTTCATCTCTGGCAAATTGGTCGTTGAAGAGCGTGTTGTTCAATTTTGACATATTTGTGGACTTTCCATTTTCCCTTCCATTATTGATTTCTAGTCTTATTCCACTTTGACAAAAGGAGATACATATGATTTCAGTGTTTCTGTATATGCTGTGTGGGTAACATCTTCCTTCCTGGGAATGTTCCATGTGCAATTGAGAAGAATGAATATTTGGTGTAGAGTATTGTTCAAGTCCTCTGTTTCCTTATTGATCCTCTGTCTAGTTCTTCTATACATTTGTGAAAGTGGGAAATGGAACTTTCCAACTGTTATGGTAGAACTGTTTATTTGTCCCTTCAGATCTTTCATTTTTAATGTCCATAAAAATTTGGTGCTCTGTGGTTCCTTGCATATATATTTTTAATTAATATATGTTCTTGATATATTGACCATTTTATAGATATATAATATACTTCTTTGACTTTTGTAACAATGTTTGATTTAATTTTGTCTGATAGAATTAGCCAGCCTGGCTCTCTTTTGGTTACTATTTGCTTGCAGCATTGCAGGATTATTTTCCATTCTTTCATTTTCAAGCTCTATAGGCCTTATAAATGGGATGAATATGGAGAGGGAGAAAGAGAAAGTCATAGAAGCAAGCAACTAAAAGCAACAAAACCTGGAAGAGAAGGGAAAGACAAGCAGATGCCACCATGTGCCTTGCTTTGTGACAGAGGAGTCTGGTATCACTGACAGCCAGTCTTTAGCAAGAAAGCATCACCTGATGATACCTTGATTTGGAAATTTTTCTCAGCCTCAAAAATGTAAGTTTGTAAGGTGATAAATTCCCATTGTTAAAAACTGACCCCATTTCATGGCATCTGCATTTTGGCATCCTAGTAAACTAAAACACTTGAGTTGCTTTAATCTTTTGGCTATTAGTATGAATATTGCTGCTTTGTGGACTGCTGTATAACTCTCTGTTCTTCCATTCTTTTTAGAATACACCTAGAAGTAGAACACCAGGTCATAGTGTAGTTCTTTGTAGAAATGTCTACTTAAGTCAGCTGTGAAATCACATGGTCCTAAGCTTTATTTTGTTGGGAGGTTTTTGATTAATGATTCAATCTTTAGTCCTCCTTGGTCTTTGAAATTTTCTATTTCTTCTTGAATCAGTTGAGGCAATTAGTAAGTTTCTCAGAATTTGTCCATTTTTAAGATACCTAATTTGTTAGCATAGAGTTGTTCTTAATATCCTCTTATTTTCCTTTTTATTTCTGTAAGTTCAGCAGTCATATCTGCCCTTTCATCTATGATTTTTGTTATTTGCATCCTCTCTTTTTTCTTTCTGAGTCTGTCTAATATATGTCAATTTTATTGGTATTTTCAAAGGACTACATTTTGCTTTCATTGATTCTCTATATTATTTTTCTATTCTCAATTTCACTTACCTTCCCTCTTTATTGTTTCCTTCCTTTTGCTTACTTTGGATTTACTTTGCTCATCCTTTTCTATTTCCTCTAAGTGTGAAGTTAGTTTACTGCTTGGAGAGCTTCTTTCTTTTAAAATATAAGCATTTATAGCTATATATTTTCCTCTGAGCAATGTCTTTGTTGCATTTCATAAGTTTTGGTTTTTATGTTTTCATTTTCATTCACCTCAAGATATTTCCTCTGTTCCTTGTGTATTCTTCTTTGAAAAGTTGGTTCTTTAAGAATGTGTATCATTTAATGTCCACATATTTGTGATTTCCCAGTTCTGTTATTGGTTTTTAGTTGGATAAGATACTTAGTATGATTTCAGTCTCTTTAAATTTATTTTGAATTACTTTGTAATATAGCATATGACCTTTCCTGGAGAATGATGTGCACTTGAGAAGAATATATATTGTATTGTTTTCAAACAAATTTTGTATCACATATTTCTTTATATATACATATATGTTATACAAATCTATATATGTCTGTTAGGTCTTGTTGGTATATAGTATTGCTTGTGCCCTCTATTTCCTTATTGGTCTTTGATCTGGATGTTCTAGCTATTATTGAAATTGCTATAATGAAGTCTCCTACTATTAATATAGAATTGTCTATTACTCCCATCAAATTTGTGAATGTTTGCTTAAATGTTTTGGGGCTCTGGAGGTTGGTACATATACATATATATTTTTTACATTCTTAGATCATTTATTTCAGGCTTGAAATATGTATAAGTTCTGATGAGTTACATAAACACAACATTCAGGATTTCTGCTTCCACTTCCCTTACTCTTACAGTCTTTGTATATTAAGCTAACTTTACTTATTAAAAATGCCACTCCAATAAAAGGCCTCAAATATTTCTCTTTCCCAAATACACACAAAAAGGTTACTAGGTTAAAAATACTTGTACCTTGATTTTAAGTACACAGTTAATCAACATATTTGTATACAACTAATATCCAAGCAAAAAATTATGGTGTGATCTCTGTTTTACAATTACGTATTTTTTCCCTAACCCATTTTCCCCATAGACAAGATATAAGAAACTCTTTGAAACATTTTGCTTTAGAATATACACTGTCCAATGCAAGTTACTGTAGTACAGACAGGGAATTTTATAGCATTAGTAAATGAATTTAAAAATTAACTGATTCATGTAAAATGTTTATATATGATATATACAGATTGATCACATGAGTCTAAGAATAAAATTGTTTTCAGTCTTAACATCTGTTATGGACATGGTAAGATACAGTACAAGACTCATTTTTAAAAGGAATGAAACAACAGCACTAATTTACATACTGAAAACAGGTCTTATAAGATCTTTAAAAACGTACTTCAAAGATGCTAAAATAAACAAAATAAAATAGAAAACCTTGTCCATTATTACAGAATACCCAAAGGACACCTCACAGCATGAAAGAAAAGGATTTGTTTTCCTCCACTAATGGTGTAGACAGGATATGCAGTGGGAATTTATTCCATGTTTCAGATCTCCTTCTGTTTCTGATGCATTTACTTAAAAAACTATTTAATTGCTCAGCTTATTTTTAAGTACTTATCTGCCATCATTTAAAAATATTCCATTTAAAGCTATCTACACATGGGTAGCCCTTGGTGCCTCTGTTTTTTGGCAGCTCTGTCCCTTAAAAAGATTACACCTTACCTTCAAACAGATTCCTTGAAAGAAGTATCCAAAGGGATATTTTCAGGTTTTCAGGTTTGCTCAGCTGTAGCACATATGCTGGGCTTAGGAAAAAAATGATCTTTAATAAAAGATCTTAAATCTAAGTAACCAAAATGAAGCATCTTTTGCTCAAGTAAATAGATTTTTAAAATCAGGACTTATATTCAAAAAGAAGGTAAAGTTCAAAAACTAAAACCTTACTGGATAACTCTTTGGTTAGGTTATATACGTATGGCCAATTTCTATTAGGGCTCAAAACAATTCAATAACTGCTGGTTATGTTTTTTTCCCATTTTTTTTTT